>JAVQJD010013046.1:0-28685 GCA_036023655.1 Nannoperca australis
GTAGAGAGCGGAGGAGTAGTGATTACGTAGGGTATTTGTACGGAAATGGCGTAGTGACGTGGATGACGTAATGTGGGTGTGTTCCTGCTCCCGAAATCCGCTAAATAGCAACAATTAAGAGATGAAAGATGAGAGGGGGAGTTTTCAGGAGGAAGTCGATAGGAGAAATTTGGATTGGATGTGTTAGGCAGGTAACGGGAGGTAAAGGGAAAGGACAAGAGGGACAATTTTGGAGGGTGTAACAGGTGTAAACACGGCCTTGTATCTGTGGATCAAGTTGTGTGTGACGCACTCCGAAGCAGTGAGACTCCCAAACGTGCACACATCCGTGCCCTGAGATGAAAAGGCAGCCGGACATTTGACCGTGAGCAGCGACTGGGGTCACATGCACAAACACAACTCCGAGAATAGACTCTAAACACTAAGGAAGAAAATAACCCAGTAACAGAGGATGTGGTGTGTGTGTGTGTGTGTGTGTGTGAGAGAGAGAGAGAGAGAGAGAGAGAGATTTTGTGTGTTTTTCAAGTGTCTTTAAGTGTGTTTGGGCCTTATATTTATTTGTACGGATAACAGGGCTTATAAATGTGAAATCTAGTGATTTTCTTTAAGCCACGCTTTCATCCCTAGCTGTAATGAATCCCATAAGCTCTTTAGTGTCAATTAAGTCTTCGTGTCGTGTCTTTACTGTTCCCACTAATTTTCCTTCAGTTGAGGTTGTGTACAGCCACAGGTTTAATAGAAGGGGGGAGAAGAGTTGAGGGAGAGGTGAGGGGAGTCCAGTTTTATGGGCTTGTTTGTATGTCGGGTTGTAAATACCCCCCTAACAGGCTTAAAGTGACAGCTGGTGCCACAGGGTGTCATATCTGCTTCTGCTTAAACTGTACTGTACAGTAAAACACAACGTTTTCTTTTTTTTGTGATACTGAAAGTTGAGCAACACTGCTTTGTATAGAAAAAAAAATTAAGATTATATATAATCTTAATAGTTTTTAATTCATTTCTTTTTATATAATATATAAAAAGAAATTAATTAAAATTGGTTAGATTGTTTAAAGTCGAAGAGTTGAAACCGCAACATGTAATGTAATGTAAACCCACAGTGTCATGCTCCAGTTTATGAATAATGTCCACTAAAGAGAAATAAAACAAGAGCCAGACACTGAGTCAGGGTCCTAGAGGTAGATGAAATCCACTAATAGTAGGGATACAAAAGATTACTGTTGGGACAATTATATACCAGATTTGCCTTATCAACATACATCATGGAAATTCTGATTAGAGGGTTGGTCTGGCCCGATAGTCAGCGAAAATCTGCAGCATGAGGTGTTTAGAAATGCAAGTTTTAACCACCGAACATGCAGAGCGCGCTGAGCGGCACTGATGTTTTGACCTTCAGCTCTACATACTGTATACAGAAGGGTGGGGAAAATTGCGATATCAAATAATTTTGTTGTTTTATCAAAGGGTATTAAAAGAAAAGTATGTTATTTGGGTTCAAGCTAAAAAAATTAGATAAGACAGAAAGTTATGGCTGATAATCAATAATTGATAATCAGATAATCAATCGTCCAAGTCAAACATCTAGCTTGTCAAATGTGAGGATTTGATCTTTGTTTTAAATTCTTGGAAACAAATACCTTTTGTGTTTTAGACTGATGGTCCAGATGCAGCTACAAGTCTTTTATTTATTATTTATACATACTGGTGTCGCACTGGGAAACACATTAAATACATTTAGGTCAGACACTTTATTAAGTATTAATCTGTTTATGTTGTGTATATAGATGTGTGTATTTTTGGATTAATTTGCACTGATATGGTAGAATTGTAAAATTGCTGAAATTCTGTCTTTTAACATCTTGAGACCATGTTGGAAATAAGGATTCTCACTTAAACCACCCTGGGATTGGTGTTATTTTTAAAGATCCATAAATAAATCAAATTAAAAAAACAAAGCAAAGCCATTTGAAGACATCACCTTGGGCCTTTTTTCTGACTCGTATAGACGATTCATCTGTGAATTGAGAAAAGAATAATTAGCCCTAATTTGGATGACTGCACACGATGGCATGCTCTGGCTGAAACTGGTGTGATTGGTCGAGATGTTGAAGCTGCAGAGGCGATGACTAACATGTGAGATAGGTTGCACTGCAAAGTCCTGATTTAGATGTGGTTTTGTGTGTGTGCATTCTGTGTATTTGTGTGCATGGCGGTGAGATAAGGAGGGGTGAGTCAGTGGTGGTTCAGAACACGATGAGTCTCCTCACCTTCTCGGTAACAGACGATGGGCCATGGCGACAGGGGTTTGCGGTTAGAAACCCTAATCTGCTCCTCATATGACCCTCTGATGGACAGGGACAGCAGTCAACTCACACATGCACTTATACGCACACATACACACACAGACAGACAGACAGACAGACAGTCCTCAGACTAGTTAGTCTAGCTTTGGCTATTCAGTCTAAACATGCTCTTATATGGATTTATGTTATAATCTGTAGATCTCGACTCTTTCTTTCATTATAAACACATAGTCCCGCTGCCTACCTGTAACCGCACAGTTAGCACAAATGTCTAAAAGAAAGTATGTTTGGACATCCAGAAGATGTCTTTAGGGGAGCGAGAGTGAATGTTTTTTATGTCTTCCTGTGACACTGTATATACTGTGCGTCAATGATTGGACTTCTTTAAGATGCTACTTTTGGACGCCCAGACGACATTTCCAGGGAGAGTCACCAACATTTTATACCATTTTTTTATTTTGCCACCTGTCCACCTTCATAAAAACTCCAATTTGGTGTAAAATCTAAGAAATATCCTTCTTAGAACTTGGTACTACCATATCCAAAACTTAAACACAACAGACAACAAAGGAACCTGATGGATTTTGTGAAGTCTGAGCAATTTGGAAAGATGTAGCTTCTCAGGTTTAAGATGTAATGACTTTATCAACATTAATATATATGTGGATATGCTGATATTTGAAGAAAACCTCACTCCAAACCTTACATTATTTTAAAAAAGAAACAATTCATTGGGTAGCAGGCTGAGTTTGTGCATTTAATAATAATAAGAATAATGATAATAACAGTAATGTCAATATATTAATAATAACTTAACTTAATAACAGGTTTTAAAATCAGTTATGATGATGAGGATCTCTCTCTCCTCTTGTGTCTGATTCACCCTCGGTAGTCTGTGTGTGTGTGTGTGTGTGTGTGTGTGTGTGTTTGTGTACAAACATTATGCTGTCATTTCGCAACCTGTCATGCCACATCTGCCCACTAGACACATATCACCATTCATCTAGACTTAGCTGGTGGCACCGCTGATGCTCCCCCGCAATCAGCTGCTTGTGGGCTGATCCATCATTTTGTCACATCACTGCTTATTTGCATGGTCGTTGCACTTTGGTTTCACGAGTGTTGGGTTCGGGCACAACACATCTAACTGAATAACTGAATAATAAAGATGACTTTGAGGAGTGTGTGAGTGAGCCTGTGTATTGCAATATTTTGAGTGGACGTTACTCTTTGAATGATGTCTGTTAGTGTAAAAGCACTCTGGTATCTGGGGAATGTCTGAGTCCAGAACTCTTTAAGGAACAAGTCTTTCAGCTCTGACTAGCAGTGGGTCTGGGACTCCTTGTTGTCTAGTTTTGGTCTACTTCTCTTCCTTTTTGGGCTCCAAGTGTGCCTCAAAACTCAAAACCTCCATAATTAATTGTCTTCACCTCTGTGTTGACTTCAGCACTGGCAGATACTCAATATCTCCGCTGATTTTACACATCAGTCTAGGGAAGTGGTACTGCACATGTGAAAAAAAGTTAGCATGAAGCCTTTTGTGGTTCCTGAGGGGGCTGCGTGAAATCAGTTAAATTGCCTCAAGTGAATTCACAGTTGGGGAGGAAGACTACAAGTTTGAAAGTTTGAAAATGAAAATGAAAATCTGGGGGTGTTTCCAGATTTCTGTATCCCGCTCCTCATCTCTGCTTGAGGCCAGCTGCTCGAGGCTACATTAGCTGCTACTAGCATAACACACGCAATTCTCCGACTGAACGTTGATCATTGTGGGTGGCGCATCGATTAAAATTCTTTGGAACGGGGCGTTGTTATTGGAGTGCAATGCTAAATTAAAGGAGTACTCTTTTAAAGGACGATTGGGATTGGGGACAAAAAACTGATTGGTAGATCTTGTTATGCAACATCTATGCTAATCAAGAACAAGAGAAGCAGCCTAATAATAGTCTAAACACCTGATCTAGGCTTCTGACCATTGGCTTAAAAAGACGATGTCCTGTATGTGATGATCATTTATTTTATAGACATTTTTAACAATCCACACAACAGATTTGTTGACGTGTACAGTGATGATCCAACTGATCTGTTAAAATGAACTCTCATGACGTTCAATAGCAGTGAAGTTCTCTCAGATTTATTGCACTGATTTATGCTTTGGCTCATTGATTTTGAGCCCTGCTGCTCCTCATTTCCTCACGCTGGCGTGTGATTTTGAGTCTGGTTTCTTGTTGGAAGTGGTTGGTGGTGTATGCTGGTTGCCTGTAGGTCTGGATTGTAGGTGGTAGCAGGAATATACTATTGGCTGGCTGAATCCAGGTCAGCTGTCTTTGCACATTACATTAGATTTATTTGTGTGTCCTTTGTCTTCTCTGCCAGCATGCGCGTTTGTGTGGGCATGCGTGTGTCTGATGTCTGATTTGTGTGTCTCCATGTGCATTAGCAGCAGAACACAGCCAAAAGTATGACATCACCCAAAATGTGCTTTTTAAATTAGCAGCAATGCAGACACCGGGTCATAGTGAGCTTCAGGCAAGGCAGGATGGACAGATGTGTGTGTGTGTGCAAATACCGCAGGTTTGGATGTTCTGAAGCCAATGCCAGCTTTCATCATCATCGTCTCATATGGCCTACAGTGTTGCGTATTTACAGCATGTTTTTTCTGCCCTCTGCAGTGGAACAGCAGGATCTATGTGCGTGTGCGTGTGTGTGTGTGTGTGTGTGTGTGTGTGTGTGTGTGTGTGATCAAGACTGTTAGCCTTATAAGGCCAAGCTGTTTTAACCAGGAATAATTTAAGGATAAGAAAAGATGTGAGTCACTGTTTTCCCTCATCTGCTCAGAAGCACAAAAACATCCTCTTGTATGTGTGTGTGTGTGTGTGTGTGTGTGTGTGTGTGTGTGTGTGTGTGTGTGTGTGTGCGTGTTCATGTGTTCGGTACTTCTTGGGGTTACTGTCTTATTCCTAACGAGGTGCTGAGCTATTCACAGGCCCATTTTCCTGAGAGATCTGAAGAGTGCTGGGGAAACAGCTGGTATAGCACTGGTGTTGCAGAACTGTGGAGGAGCGCTTGTTTCTTCTGAGCCCGTAAAGTTTTCATCTGTGCTGTCTGTAGAAGCAGAAATACCTTCAAAGCCACTCCTGCCTGCTGCCTTGACCTACAAAGACCGTTTGACTTTGTTGCCTGGGTAGGAAAAAGTAATAGAAAACATATCAATTACCTTCTGTCATAACATTAAGATGAATACCAACTATTCAAATATAAATTAATACTCTCTTTGTCCCATGTTTCCTCTCTCTGTTTACATCAAAACTAGCTTCATTTACTTTATAAAACCGTCCATTTAGACCTGGACCTGCCTGCATGCAGCTTAGTCCTGTTCAGCCCTGACTGCTGTTCTGACCAATAAAGACCAGTGCAATTAATTATTCTGGGGCGTGTTCTATCAAGCCTGCAGACGTGGTTTCATCATGAACAGCTGTGTGTGTGTGTGTGTGTGTGTGTGTGTGTGTCTCCAGAGTGAAGTGATTTGTGCTCAGCAGCCTGGGTCTCATCCAGACTATAAGTTTGGCAGGCATAAGAGAGAACCCCCATGTCTCTGCCAGAAACACACATACACACAAACACACACACACACACACACACACACACACACACTCCTGTACACATTCACTCTTACAGTTTTGATAACAAACATGCGCTTTACATGTTTGCCTTCATTTCCTCTATAACTTTCTCTTTACTACATTTTGTGTCTGCATGCTAACTAGCGGTCATTTTTAGGGACAATACTTAACAAATCTCACCCTTAGTCTCTCTATTTGTTTTTCTATTTATTAATCGTTTCCCTTTTTCATGTTTTCATGTGACTTGATAATGAATTGAAATTGAATGTAGGGAATGTACTTGTGATGAACTTTCTATACAGGAGTTTGGTCAAAAACTAAAGTAAATATATCAAAAGGGATACGACCACATGGGAACCAACAACAGTCAAACAATGGGGTGATTGCACATTCATGTGTGGTGTGTGTGTGTGTGTATATATATGTTTGTACATGCACATACTGTATGTGAACACACCCTTCCCTCATTTTAGGGATATTCCTCATCCATAGATGTAAGAAAATTGTAATTTTGTGCTTTCCGCTGTTTGTAAAATCTAAACAAACCTCAACTGTCCCTTAATCCTTAATTATGTCAGATATCCCCTCTGATCCTTCTGCTGCCTGTGTTTTGGCTCTTGTGCAGACGTCTGGTTTGCATAGCAGCTCCTTGCTTGTCTCTATGTGGGACCTGTCTGGGCTTTTTTGTAATCCAGGCCCCAAAACTCCAGCTCTCCTCCTCAAGAAAGACTGATGGCCTTGTGCATCTGGCTCAGTCAACAGAAACCTCCTGCTAGGATTTAAATGTTGCATATTTACCTTGGTGTATTTTTTCTTTATTAGACAATAGACAGGCAAGAGGGAGGGGATGATTTTAGGATTCAAACCAAATGTGTTGTGAAGAAGGGGTTTGTGCTTTAGTCTGCTGGGCCACCAAAACTCTCTTCAAATAGTTTGATACTGATTTCAGATTTAAATAAATTGTCACTGAAAAAAGAGTGACATGAAGTAAAAATCTGAACATTGTCATTGAAAATATATACATACACACCAGAATGTAAAAAATATCAAGTTCAGGTTTTGTTTTCGAAGCCAAATTGTCTTTTCGATGCCAAATGCAACTGTCACTGATCTGGCCTGATACTCTTTGTCCCATTTTTCTCAGTCTGACTTTCTCTGCAGCTGTAGCTGACTTAGAAAATGATGATGGTTGTAAAAAGTGCCGCCAAGGCCTGACAAGGATAGAGCTGTCTGCCTAAGTATCTTTCTGTCTGTCTGCATTTCTGTTTCTTTGCCAGAAAATGACAAAGTGAGATAGTTGATTGATGCACAGCTGATGAAGATAGTCTGCTACAGAATAAATTTGACTCTATTTTCAAGGGAATATGACTGTATGGTTTGTGTGCATGCTTGTGTTTCTGTGGAGTCAGAGTAAATAATTCATGTGAGGATTAGAGACAGAAGCAGAGAAGTGGGTCAGAACTGCAGTAAGTGCATTGGACATTTGTAAAGATCAGAGTGTGGGAGAGGGGAAAAGTGAGAAAGAATTAAAGAAAGCGGGGATAGATGGAAGAGAACAAATATTTTTTTGTTTAGTTTTTTATGTTTGCGTGCATGTGTTTGTATGCATTTCCTTACAAGCATGTGTGTTTTTCTTTCTCAGAGGAGAGTAATGTTGTATAAAACCCAATAATCCCTCCTTTTGTAGATGCTGAAGAAGTACCCACAGGGCCACTAGTCTTAGTTGTGTTTAGTATGTGCATGGCATAGAGTTCTGTTCTCTGTGTATGTGCGTGTGTGTGTGTTTGTGTGTACAGTAAGAAGGCTAGTATAGACCTGTCCTCTCTCCCTGGGGGTATGTTTAGGGTTCCTATTTGGTCCTCCTTCTTCACAAAGCCCTGCTTCCTCTGAGAGGCCCCCCTGCCTCATGCCGTGTACCCATTGACACATACACACACACACACACACACACACACACACACACACACATACACAGCAATACAGTACTTCTTTCCGTGTAGATCTGCTGATGCACACACACACATGCTCAAACATACTTTTGGGGGCTGGATTGGAGGTTGTGACTGAAGTGGCCTCCTGTGATTTAGTGCTTCCCGGTGAAGGTCAGATTGAAGGAAAGACTTTTTTACACACGGAGGGGAGAAGAGGCAGAGAAAGAGGGAGAGAATGGGAGGATGGGAAAGAGAAGGGAAAATGTTTTCACAAATAACCTCAGGGAAACTAAAAGAACACAATAAACCAATCTTCCTCCTCTACCATCGTCTTGTTGTGCTTATAAATCCATTCACATGGATAGAGAGAGAAATAAAACCTCTGAAAAGAAATAGGACATGGAGGAAGCAAAGGATAAAGGGGGTGGATCAGATTCCACTGCAAATTGCATTACAGTGCCCTCACATACAGCTAAGAGGTAACCTTCACTATGTTCAAGTTTCAACCTGCTGAAAATGTATCCTAATTTATTGTTTTGGCAATTAAATAAAACATAGGTACCTGCATTTGGAATTAATAGGTTATGAGAGTTGTCAAATGTCGTTTTTGTCCTTGTTTTATCTTTTTATTCTTGAAGGATTTCTTTAAAAAAAAAATCAAAAATTATATTCCTGATTTCAGCTTTAAGCTTTGGCTTATTGACGTGAAACTGAAAGCTCACACCTTCACACATTCTCAGCTAACGCGCCTATAAAATATGTCCACAAACCCCCCGCCCCCCAACACACCTCTAAATCATAGCAAGGCTTGATAAGACAACACAGGGTGTGTGTGTGTGTGCATTCACTAGTGAATCATCTTTTTCTGTAATATGTGAGGTTGCTCTGCGTTATAAACACCAGACTGGAGTTTGTTTACATTCTCTGTATCACATTGGGAAGCTGTCGTTTACCAAGCTATACACACAGATAATAAGCATAGAGGAACGAGTGTGTGTAGACGTGTGTGTGTGTGTGTGTGTGTGTGTGATTACTATCCTATATTAGTCTATTTCTAACTGTCTGTCCAGATTTCAAGTGCAGCTTGCCAGGAAGTGCAATTTCCTGCTCGAAAGACTGATTCAGCAGCATCCAGCTGTTGTGTTTGTGTGGAGAGAAAGGACAGAGAAAGGGAGACAGAGAGATGAGGTGACCGCCTGTTTTTTCCACACAACTCCTTAATAGTTGTTTTTCCAGGTGCTACAAACCCTGATCCCCACCTTGCCAGCCGCTCTCCCCCACCCACAAGCCCACCAATCATTCCTCCCCCTCTCCCCAGTTGCTCTTTTTTTTTAAGTAGGAAACTCCGGCTCCATAATTCCCTCAAGAAGCCGCTGCAGATCATATGTCCGTGCTCTTAGTCAAAGTTGTAATAACCGCTCAATGTTGTTCTTTCTTCCTGTGGTTATTCTGAATATACTGCATCCCACAGGTATGCAGTTATGAACTTATATAAACTATCAGCGGTGTGTCTGTGGTGGCAGTGTTTTCGTGAATGAGCCAATATTTCATAAGAAATGGGAAAAATTCTTAAAATCAATCTTTTGAGTACAAGTACAACCAAATTTTCATTTTTAAGTTTTCTTTTTTTGCACAGATGTGCACAGTAAATAAATCTTATATTTGGATTACTAAAATCCAGATATCCTGACACTAAATTTACAGCAGGTTTGTATAGTTGGAATTAAGCTTGAGGTTAGATTGCATGTGTGTGGTTGAGGCTATTGTTGTGCCGTCTCACCGCAGTTAATGTATATGTGCAGTAAATATGGGCATGTGTGTGTAGAAGGGTCACAGCTCTGAGGAATGTGTTGCCCTCGTAGAGGGGGAGGGAAAACAGGGAGAAAGAGAAAAGAAGTCGGTGCAAATGAAGTCTGAAACTGAGACACAATGGCAAATACTAACTAATCGATATCAAGATTCTATAGAGAATAACAGAAACATAAAAGAGTTGGGTCCTTATATGTTGAAACCTTTCACTCTTTTACACGGCCTTTAAATTACTGTACCAATCAGTCTGGCTTTCAGATTTACTGCACGAAATGTGTTTACTTTCTAGTCAGGCTCTGTTAGTTCCTGGTATGTGGTGTGTCACTGGTATTTACTTGCTGCTTGACTTCTTTTACTGTACAAAGCTGCACAGCAGTGGAGGTTTATCTGCAAACTAAAATGTTTTTAAAAAGTTTGAAATCCAAGGCTAAAAACGATCCAAATTGAAATTTGTAAGTGTCTGTTAGTTGTAAAAATGTAACGTTTAGGTGGATATGAAGTCCAAAAGTCAGATTTTACAGCCCTGTGAGGAGTATTGGTTTTATTTATAATTATAATAAAAATAACAAAAGTTCCGGGATGGAGCTCTTTGTTACACATGGTACAGTGGATGGCTGTACTAGTTGGCATCACATTTGTCTTTCCGTGTGTTCCTGTTTTTTACTCTTTGTACGTGTGTTTGTGCTTGTCTGCTTTTTGTTATTTCTGAAGCACTGGACGTTAAATAGAATGAAATGGAATATAAAACACAATAGAACAGAAAAACACACCTTAATATAGAATTTGAGCTGGAACACAGTAAACCTGAAAGCAACAGGTTTTTTCTGCTTGCTGTGATTTCTCAGCGGGTTTAGAGAAAACTCTTTGTAGCTCTGCTGTGACGAGAGAGGGAGTTACATCTTTTTTTTCGACCTTGCCTGTTTAACCTTCTCCCTTCCTCCTCTCCTTTTGATCTGTGTATGTATGTACTTGAATGTGGTTTTTGTGGTTTCTTGATGATAAAGAGGCTAAGCCGTCATATCAGCTGGATGATAGCCGGAGGCCTGTGACTTAGTCACAATGATCCACTTCTTGACAACTGTCTTATTGATTTACTTTCTCTTCTTCTGTTTTCCCTTTACCTCTTTCTCACCCTCTCTCCTCCCTCCCCCCCTCCCCCCCCCCCTCTCTTTCTCTCTCTCTCTCTCCTATCTCTGCTGACTCGCAGGTGGTGTCCTCCTGTCAAGAACACACACTTCCTCTGACACATGGCTGACAGCGGGAGACAGAAGGGACGAGAGAGAGTGCGGGACTGACGCACAGAAAAAAAGGCATTCGGCCATCTGTGGTCGGTCCCCTGCTATTCTGCAGCTGTGTTGGAGTCAGCCAACGGTTCTCAGCTCCGTCAGGACTTCAGAAACCATAGAGCGAGATAAGGGGGGCTTTCCTACATCGCATTGTCCAGGGTCTGAACCTTTGCTGGGAAAATGTTAAGGCCTTGCTGGCTTCAGATTAGGCCCCTGGGGCTGCTTGTTTGGAGAGATGGGTGATACCCCAGCTGGATATTCTGCTGTCGCCATCCTCCACGGCTATCATTAGTGGCTAATGAGCTGCTGCTAGAGAGGAAACGGAGAGGGTGCCTGTGGAGAGAGGAGGAACCTTACAGCTGTTATTAAGAGGCCCAGAGATCTTAGACAATGAATTATTTGCCTCTGCAAGAGAGTGAAACTCTTTAAAGCTCTTTCAAGTACAAACATGAAAGGATATCGACTTTGGAATTCGTACGTAAAAGACATTGTAGACATTTCTTTTTAGGTGTTGATTGCCTTTTTTTTTTTTTTTGCTACAGCATTGTATGTCTTTGAAAATTGTCACCATGCAGTTGAAATACATATTTTTTTCCCATTAAGGTTTTTAGTATAAGCTTGTTTTAGTTTTACACTTTTATATTATTTTGCCCTTTCTATGCCCTGAAGGACATTAGTCACAATGGCAGCAGCCTATCGTGTAGTGGTGAGCAGTGTGAGCTGCTACAACAGTGTGGTAGTGGACCGGCGTACTCACTCCCATGCTGTGCACTATTGCTCGGGGCCATGTGGGGCTCTGTCCCAGGGACTAGACTGTACTGTCGCACACCGCGGCATGTGCTCTGAGCTGCTTGTTGCACCTGACCCTGCATATACTGACCCAAACAGCTCACTCTTACACTCCTGTAACATGATCACTCAGCAACTTCCTATCCATGGTAAAATAAGTGTTGCCATGGATACTAGTTATAATGGTGGTCTAGAGAGGGCAGGCAGCAGCAGCAATTTGTCTTTAGGGGAGGACAGCTCCACATGGCGTTGTAAAAAGACCCCCAGTGGCGGAGCACCGACTGGGAACCTGAGCTCCTCTAGCAGTCTGAAGGACATTACCGAAGAGGCTATTAACCTCGCCAGTGGTAAGCTCAAAGAGTTTTCTTTTGACAAGCTCCGCCTCTCCTCCTCCAGCCACGTCACCTTCCGGAAAGGTCGTAAGGTCCGTCCTGACTCTTTTAGCCGTCGTTCCACCGACCTGGAGATTATCTACGGCCACTTCAGCTCCAACATCACCACAAACGGAACAACTAATGGCATGACAAATGGCATTGCTACTTGTAATGACGAGAACCTGCCACCATTTGTGCCAGGGAAAGGAACAGGCCTGGAGGATACAAAGCTAAAGGGCGGCACAGGCACCATGTCAGCCATCACCAAAGTGGGTGGTGGATCAACAAGCAACCTATTGAGTATTGGGTCTTTGGACCAAAGTCTGAACACCGTGGCCTCCCTGTACCTCAACGCCCTGGGAGAGGAGAACCTGATTGCCCGTCTGCTGGAGAAGACACGAGCAGAGGCGGGCAATGGGGGAGCAGGTGGGGAGGACATCCGTGCCTGCCTTGACATCCTGCTTAAATGTTCTGAAGACCTAAAAAAATGCACCGACATCATCAAGCAGTGCATCAGACGCAAAGCTGGTGGAGGGCCAGAGGAAGGAGGAGCCAGTCCTGACAGTGTGTATCGGGCAGTGATGACCCGACTCAGCTCCTATTTGAAGAGACTACCTCTAGAGATCGAAGGAATTGGAAGTTTGGGAGGCAGTGGGCAGGGGGGTCAGGGTGCACCTGGGGGCGGGCACAGTGATCTGGCTGAGCTGGTCAACTCTCTTCACTCCCTCCAGCAGGGACCCTACTCTCCAATATTTGGCAATGAGCAACCTCCACGCTATGAGGATGTGGTGCAGTCACCGCCCATCCCAAAGACTTCTTCTCCCTCCTCTGTTCTATCTTCCTCCTCATCTTCTCTGAAATCAGACTCCATCCATAACAAACCTATCCAAAGCTCCCCGTCCAGAGCTCCACTTACCAATGGACTACAACATTTGCATCTTTCTTCTATCACACAACACACACTTGCTCCCCCATCTGTCACCTGCTCTCCATCCAGCTCCTCTCCAACACACTCTCCCTCCCCTCTTCGTACCTCCCCAACCCCACCATACACACACACTCCTCCAGCATCCCCCATGGAGGCTCTTTATATTGAAGAGGAGGAAGCAGATGTGGGCAAGACACCAGAACAAATCTCACAACAGACACACACTCCAAGCAGAGGAGTGAGCACTACCCAGAGCAAAAATGGGACAACATTGGGTCAACACTTGCACCTGTCCCATCCACACACACTCCATAACTCTTCAAATACTTTGCCAGCCAGCACTGGCTATACCCCCCCTTGGTGTTCCTCTGCCTCACTAACAGTCTCAGCACCCAAAGCTGTCTCACACAGGAATGATGACATTGACAAGCTGCTAATGGACTTGGAGAATCTGTCGCAGAGTATGAGCCACCCCAGAAACACAGAGCCTCCACTTCCGGCAAAAACCAGGAAGAGAGAAGGAGACCAGGGATTCACTTCCAATGAGGCTCTCCCTCAACCCAAAGTGGCCCAGTTCCATGTCCAGAAACCAGCCAGCCACTTAGCCATGAATGGCCCTAGCTCCAACACTCTCCAGAATCTAACTCATCCCCAGAGAGGGGGCAATGAAGCTGTGGTGGGAGAGGAAGAGGATGGGGCACTGCTGCTGAGGATCCTGGAGAGCATTGAGAGTTTTGCCCAGGAGTTGGTGGATTCAGGGTCTGGGAGCACAGGGAGTGCTGAGAGGAAGAGCGGGAAGGAGCGGGAGGTGATGAGGCTCCTGCAGGATACACTTGCCACCACCGGCAGGGCTGACACCCCTGTGGAGAGCACAAACCCACCAGACGCTCCCACTGCTCCATCAATACACACAAATGCAGTTCCAGCTATACCGCCAAAACACTCCCTGGCAAATACACCTGCAGTTTCACCTGTACCGACACCTGTAACAGTAGTGTCTGAAGATGTGTGCAATGCTGCATCTGAATCTGTACCTATAGCTACACCTGATGTTGCCCCCAAACCTCTGCCTACACCCATACCTGAACCTACAATTGAGGCTACAGATGAAGTTACAGAAGCCTCTACAGGTGAGACTGATCAAAAATCCATCCCTGCCCCCAGAACATCTGCACCTGCAAGCTTGCATTCCTCCACACTTTCAGCTGAACCTACACCCGTGGTTGCGCCTGAAGCTCCAGCCCCTGTTGCCATCCCAATTGTGGTAGCCACAAGAGAGGCTCCCGTTGCTGTTGGTGACCCTGCTGCTGTGAGAGACACTGGTTCAACCCTCCTCATCCAGCAGACTCCAGAGGTGATCAGAGTAAGTGAAAGACACACTTAATATTCAGTATACTGACAAATGCACATGCTAATGGTTAGCCGGAGACACAACCAGACATTTACTCAACTTTACAATCTGACACTATTACAGCTGCCTGATTATCCATGTATCAGTACACATTGTGAGATGTCTTATTACAATCAGTTATTACATTTAAAACTCCTCCAGGAAAAAGTGGAATAGGAATGTCAAGTACTTAAATCATGTACTGACAGTTAAACTGCAAAATTCAGACCTGAACTATTATTCTGTTTGGTGAAACCAACTTTCTCTGGCTAAAACACTCACTAATTTGTAGACAATGTCCCTTCTGGTATTTGGAGTATGATACAATAAAAATCTATCGCAAATCAGTGTCTCAGTTAGAGCGGATGTCAGCCGAGGTAGGACACTCTTTATTCAAGTCCTAGTTCGTGCTGTACAGCTTTGATCTAATTAACGTTCACTCTAGTTGCACGTTGTAAAGATGTTTAATTTAATGTCAGAAGTTGAGTAAACTGATTATATTAATGAAGAGTTTGGATCATAATACAGCAGCAGCATAATCTAAATATGTGTTTTAAATGTTACTGTTGCCATGGTGTGAGAAGCAAACAGACAAGTCTGAGAGTGGCTGACTGAGTGACGGACATGGAGGAACCAAGAAACGGAGCGATTGACAGCATTCAGCAGAGAATAGACGATTTGAAAGAAAGCTTCTATTGCTTTCAATACAAATCATTATTTAAAACGCCACGGCGAGGATTTTATCGCTTTGACACAACGGGGTTGATGCCATTGTAATTGATGGGCCGTGATGAATTGTATTCATTAACTGCGATGAACATGCTGATACAGTTTCCCTATCTGGGCTTGAATAAAAAGGCTGGCACTCTGAATCATGGAACAGAACAGCGCATTGAGTTAGGAGTGACTCTTTGTTGACTTCTCCTGGTTTCTAATTTGTGTTTTGAACTGTGTGTGTGTGTGTGTGTGTGTGTGTGTTGGTTCTCCTTTTCACCCAGGGGAATATTTAAAGGTAATTTAGGGTTGTTCTACCGAGGAGGAAAGAGGGTGAGGCAAGTGGAGCAAGGGTTTCTGTGTTTGTGTGTGTGTGTGTGTGTGTGTCTGTGCGCGCCTGTGTGACTTGGTGTACATAAGCTACTGACACTGCAGTAAAAGAAAGAGGGGGGCTACCTCAGTCTCTGATGTGGGTGTGCAACAGCACATTGTAGATTTTGTTAATTATGTATGACAGACAAACACACATTAACACCTACACAGAGTATCAAATCATTACTGTTGTCAGTTTTGTCTCTCAACTCTCTCTCACTGCCTTTGATTTTTTTCTCCCTTACTAATTTGCGTATTTTCTTTTGCTCTCCCATCATCCCTCCTTCTCTTCACCAGTCTCCCGCTGCGGTTTTTGTGTGTGTGTTTATTTACTGAGCTGTGTAACCTTATGCCCTGCTGATATGTAGGGCACCTATTTATGAGGTTACCATGGTAGCTGCCACAGTCAGAACAGAACAGCCAGCACCCGAATACATCATTACACGATCTCATTCCACCTCCGTCCTCTGTCTGCTAGCCATCTCCCATTCCTCAGTTTTTGTTTTTCTGCTTCTCTGCCTCCACATTTCTTGTAATCTCTTGCCATTCTTGCATCTTTCGTTCTTTCTCTCTACTTTTTCCTGCGCATCTACGTTCCTTTTGTTTTTATTCTTAGTGTCCTTCTTACACCTGCAGTCAAGGAGTCAGTCTATGTTGACCACCACTGCTATTTCCTGCCTTGTGATTGGCCGCTGTGTTATTTTGGGAGCGGTGAATAACAGTTGTTGCTGTGTGGAGGGCAGAGCAAGGCAATGCTGATTGGAGCACAGCAGGAGGGGGAAAAGGGCGAGGCGAGGTGGGGTAGGGTGTGGGGGGCATCTGTTGGCACACTGAGTGTTAACGGTATCGTTACCCTCCAACCCCCTCCACCCCTGGCAGAGCTAGGTGTGAGGGAGACCTAAATCTGTCCACCCCTCTGTACTATGGCATCCCGCTAACAGACTCACTGTCGCCACAGTGTAAATGGACCTGCATATGTGTGTGTGTGGGTGTGGGATGTTTGTATGTGTGTTGCGTATGCATCCAGATTTCCTGTCTGTCCAGCTGTTCATGTATGTGTGTGCATCTACATATTTATTCATGCATGTGTATATGCACAGGTGCATTCATATGAATCCCATTTGATGCATGGGTGTTTGACCAAGCATATGAGTGTGTGTGTGTGTGTGTGTGTGTGTGTGTGTGTGTGTGTGTGTGTCTGTTTGTTGGCCTGAGGGTAAGTTGACCCAGTGCTACTGTTTGGGTCACAGCTGAGTTTCGGAATAGCTCGCAGACACCCAATACCAACTCTGGCACTCTGGGAATTATGCTAATATTCCTCAACGCCAACCCCTGCCTTCGGCCTCAGTTGCACATTAAACTGCCAATCAAACTATAAACAAGGCAAGCCCCCTCACCCACAAGAAAATGCCCTTGCACTCTCATATACAACTACTTACTTACTGCACCTTTGAGCTGTGTAGCTGTTTCCCTTGGCACTGCCATGGCTTTGATGGAAGCTCTGCTAAGCCCTGTGGGATGACACTGGCCTCAGGCAGCAGCATCCTCCTCTGTGCGTGTGTCTGTGTGTGCGCACGTGTTTATTGTTGATTCTGCTACTGACAGACTAATACAGGGCTTTCTGCACCTGTCAGAGCAGACCCATTAATTCCCATGGAGACAAGAAAGCCAGCTGATATAAATCAGAGGCAAGGCCTCAGAGCAGGGGAAACGTGGCAGCAGTGATGCTGCGAGTAGAGTCGACTAAATCTGTTTGTGGTACTTCAGGTCAATGGCCTTCCAGTGACAGTTGGTCTCTCTTTCTCTTTCCCTCTCTCTGTTTTTATATAAGAAGAGATATCAGAGAGCACATTACCCTGCACCTAAATTTGACCTGTATGTGTTTGTTTCAGTGGGGTCGTTTCTGTATAGCTAATGGAGACATGATTTACAGATACACATTACACTCCTGGCTGGATCCAGAGCTGCCATTCTGATGGCTTAATTTACCTGCTGCTGATGGATTTGTTGCTAGGCTAGAATAGTTCCGGGCCAGTCTGTTTCGAGATGTGCTTGAGGGTTTCCCCCAGGAAATTGGTGAGGAGGTGGTAGAGCTTCACTTCACATTTTGTTTGTAGCTGCTTCTCAACCATAACTGGATTTTTTACTGCTGAAAAGTGAAATATTTCTGGGTTTCAGCTGGTAAAACTGAAAAATTTCTTTCAGTGGAATTCATTTTCCTTTTGTAGTGGCAATGTGACAACACACTATGTGAGCAAATTAACTTTTTGGACTCCTGAACCCTAACAAAACTTCCCCAAAATCATAAAACAATCCAGAAATAAGGTTAAATAATAAGGCTGTATCTGTAGCTGTGTAATTTCCCTGTTTAGAGAATGTCTACTATTACATTTTAATCACATTTACACGTAATGGAGAATCAGTTTGTGGATGTATGTGTTTAATAGTCATACATTTCATCAACATTCAACTTATCTGAAGATAAAAGTGCAGCAGTCCTCCTCCGTGAGTCAGTCTTCCTCTTTCTGACTTTTCCTGCCCTCATTTTTTAGCCAGCTGAGGAAAGGAACTGTTGACCTTTTCAACATTCTACTTTCTGGCACAGGAAGCCTTGAAAGAAGGGTAGAAGGAGCGAAATGTAAAAGTGTGTAGATAGAAAGCGAAATAACAAAAAGACAGGAAAGCATAATGAATGAATGTCTGTGAGAGGCAGCGGGGGGAGACGTTTTTTGTTAACTGAGAAGACGACTTAGAGAAAAGAGGAATTCATAGGGAGTTGGACAAGAAGAGGAACAGGCGTATAAAAGAAAAAGAACAGAGATGAGAAAGGGACTCGTGGTGCTGGGGGAGGGGGATGGAGTTGGTGCAGAGGGGGCCTGCAATGTACAGTTGTTGACTCTGGGTCGGCAAGGATGACATCATTCCACGGCTGCTTCCACAGGAAATAAGGTCACAGCGGGAACCTCGGCCAAGCGGGGAATGACGCCGGTTTCAACCTAGGTGCACGAGCTCACAGATGAATACATTTAATTACACACGCTCACACACACACACACACACACACACACACACACACACACACACACACACACACGCACGCACAATGCACTCCCAGACTGTGTTGCTATGTGTGAGACGAGGACTTTTCCAATGCAGTTTATACTGTCGAAGGTTAACCTTTGATACACACATGCACAAACACACACACACACACACACTAGAGATATACACTCAGAAATGGTGGAGTTCATTTACTTTACACATTTGGCTGCGAGATATTTGCACACATCTCGCTCTCTCTCTCTCACACATACACTTTAAAGCAAGTGACATCATAATTCATCACTCCCAATGCAGGCTGGGATAGCATCCAACTGCTGTTCCCAGTGTAGTGCACAGATGCTTGTATGCACACACACACACACACACACACACACATATGCAAGCCTTCCTTTTTCGAAGGGAGTCATTCTTTCATCTGAAAAGTTTTTAGCTCAGTGGGAGGCATTGCTGCGTAACTCTTTAGGCCTCCCTTCGTGTCACCGTGGAAACTACCACAACATGTTTAAAAGCAGTAGGTAGCTGATGGGACTCCCCTATTCCAGAATATCTAGTTGGGCAGTCTGATTGGCTGATGGGGGCTCCCTCGCAGAACCATGGCACCAGGGGAGATCAGATAGAGACTGGATGTGTTTTAGGTTTATTTCCAAATACTGACTGTGTGGATGTGGGTGTGACTGGCTGCGCGTACGTGTGTGTTTGTGCATTCGTGTGTGTATGTGTGTGTGTTGGTTTCCATGTGAAAGAGTTTGCTAATGTTCCAGAACATCACGACTCAGTGGAAGCTTGGGTGTCACCCGCCCCCCCATACCCATCTCCCTGTTTAACCCCACCCTCCCTCTCCCTTTGAACTCAGCCTTCACCCAGCTCCACCTTAACTGGGCCGGGGGTTTTCACCAGAAAACTGCCTTAGTGCTACAATGCTCTCCCCAGTTATTGTCAAACGACAAGTTTTAAAGCACATCATTTGGGATCAGCATCTTCTGTCAGATCCAGGCTCACCTGTGACTGAGGATTGAGGGTTGTTCAGTCATAGTAACAAGCAGAGAGCTGCTACCCCCTAGCGACTCGCAGCCCCTACTGTACCACAGGGTACTGACTCTTGCAGGGCCAACATCACTTCTGTTTTTTCATGTGAAGAGGATCTACAGCTCCATCTACAGGATGATCTATGAACTAACACTAGTGTTACAAATATGTTTTCACATCTTCCATTTCTTAAGCTGCTTTCAATGCTTTTAGCTGGTTTCTTTCTTTTCTTTCAAGAAAGTTAAGGATGATAAACTGCCCTGTGTTGAAACACAGTTGACATTGTGATAAAATGGTGGTGCAAGATAAGCGACTGTGGTGGGTCTAAGAAAAGTGTTTCTAGAGGCTGTTGACTGTTGAAAATGTTGCTCAAGGTGCATGGCAAAGAGATGTTAAGGTGTGTTTTTGGTGCATCTAAATGGTCTGTAGGGTAGGATCATGACTTATACAACAGGAGCTGATCTGCTCCACCACTGGCTGTGTGAAGTCTCTCACTGCACTCTAGTGACAGCTCTCTCACGGCAGCTCCAAGCTGAGGCCCATCACTACTGCTGGTGTAGGATTAGCTCACTTACACTAAATCTTAAGATAGGGTTTGGAAGGTAATGCAAAACTTGCCCCGATAGCCGTGTGTATAAATATAAAAAAGCCATGCTGACCAATGAAGGCCTGACGTTTGTTGTGATTAAAGATTACTTGTTGACAGGCTGCTGGTTCCCGCTGAGGGAGGTGATTCACTGGGATGTTTTTTTGGTGATGTAGCTGGCCCTCCCGGAAATAGGCAGTAAAGTGACACATTAAGTATTTTTATAGAATGAAGCCTTTCTTCCTGTCATTACTAAGGCAGCTCTATTCCCTTAACATTTCTGGATTGTATTTTATGTCTTGATGTGATGCAGTTCAGGATGACATGCAGGGAGAGCTTTGGAGAGCAGGGGGAAAACTCTCTAAATTAACACGTTATATCTAATTTGTTTAATTCACAAATCAGAAAAGTGCTATAATAAATAAAGACATTGATACCTATAGACAATGCTGATACAAGGGCATTTGAGTAGTAATAGTAGTTTCACTCACAATATTAGCTTAGTCACAGATCTGACAAATTGGTGACCTTAACAGCAATACTGCAGAACTGTGCAAGTAGTTGTTGCCACTAGCAACAGAATGTTCGACTCCAACTGCTGGTGGCAGAGTATCTTTATCACAAAATGTTTGTTCATGTTATCTAAAGTAAAGTAAGAATATCACCAGATATAACATTTGTATTCTTTTCAATACTGGTCTGTTTACTGCTGTGGTACTTGGTCTTCTGATGTTTCTTTTTATTACAGGACAGCCTCTGCTTCCACTCAGACAGCTACAGCAGCTGTGTCTTTAACTGTTCCCATGTTGTCCTGCTCTGATTCGGATGTGAGGTAGACCGTGGCCAGCACTGATTCACTTCATCTATCACGGAAGCAACACTTGAACTCGGTTCATTCTCTGCAGTTTAGGGAAAAGGCTCCCAAGGCAACTTTGTGTGTGTGTTTGTTATGTGTGTGTGTGTGTGTGTGCGTGTGTGTGTTCTTCTTGAGAGGAAGTGAGACTGGGAATAAAGAATAGAGCAGCGATGTGAACTGTGTTTCCTGCTGTTGGCACGGTAACCCTGGGAGCATTCCACCCGCCACTCAATCCAGGGAAAGGGTTATCACCATGGAGATGGCATTTGGCAGGCCTGGTCTAAAGTGAGTGTGTGTATAATCGCAGAGACGGGGGTGTGGACGTAGCCTGTTGCAATGTGATATTAGGTTCAAGTTTAAACTTTATTTGTCCCTGTGGGCAGTTGGTTTCACTGCAATTATTAAAAATAACAATACATAGAAATATAAAGCTTACGTGCGAAACAACACACACTTACAGTACAGCCAATACAGTAATGATTACAGAAATCCTCTTAAAATGTGACTTATATAACTTTATACTTAGTGGAAAAAACTATTAAAAAAACAATTAAGCTTGTTCAAAGGCTTCCAAAAAAGATTTTCTCCAATGTAGTTATAAATCACATTACAAATTTAAATATATCTGATTTCTTGACTTTGTGTCATAGAAAGTAATATTAGTAATAGTAACAGTCCAATTAAATGCCTAATTATAACTCTACCTCTAAGTTATAAAAAGAATCTACTAAATTGTGTCTTAAAGCATCTTTCCCAACCACAAGCGTGTGTGTGTGTGTGTGTGTGTGTGTGTGTGTGTGTGTTGTGTCACGTGTGCATCCATGTATATGTGTGTGTGAAGAAGTCTGCCTGGTGCCTGAAGCAGAAATAAACGTGAAATCTGCGGCTATATTTACACGGATAATTTTACACACAGCAGACAGCCAATTTCTCAGAGCAGGTGTGTGTGTGTGTGTGTGTGTGTGTGTGTGTGTGTGTGCGCGTTTAGGAAGTTGTTATGTTCACACTATTCAACTTCTCTGGTAGACTGGAAGAAGCAGTTCCTGTTAACTGAATCCACTGAGACATACGTGCACACTCACATAAACACTAGCGTGCACATCAAGTGTGTGTTTAATTGTTGGACTAAGGCAACAGTTGTTTTTGGACAGCTTATCCTCTGCATTGGTCCCTCTGCTCTTCCCATCATGCATGTATTTGATCAATGCCGTGAAGACTGCTGACTCACCTGTTCCTGTAGCTGTGGGGTTGGATCAGGTCTGTGTGGTGGGCGGGGGAAAGCAGACATAACAGTCAACACACACTTAGACACACCTGTTTTTCAACCCCTTTTCCTGCCTTTTCTCTCCCTTACCAAACATTTTAAAGGAATTTAGAAAAAAAAAGACTTTATATTAATATTTTTTATTATGTGGCCTGTAGTTTCATTGATTTTATAACTTTAGGGCAGTGAAGCAAGCTGTTAGCATTGCCTTATTACGTTGATACGGCGAACATGTTAATAAACGCGTGCCTATTTACATATCTAGCAGTCACAGAATGACATTAGCATTCATTTGAAGTCGTGTCTCTGGCCACCTGATGAATGTAAAACCAATGTTCACTCTACTTTTAGCTTTGTTTTGTTCTCCACCAACTCCAGAGAGAAACAGCTAGCTTTTCAGCTGCTAAACGCTCCACTGTGTTCACCAGCTAGTCGCTAACTGCATCCGTCTACCTTTATTACTGGGTGGCTAGCGTAGTAGGTTTTCTTTGGTTGTTGCTGAAAACAGCTGCTTGCTTCAGCTATTTTTGTGTTAGTAATTCAAACGTCAATTTATGTTTTTGTAGTTTTTGTTATGAGTCCTTTTACACAGAAAGTGTCTTTTTTTTTTGCCCAGCGATGTAATGCGTCCACCAAGCACGTTGACGACCTGTTAATTGTTTGTGTTTCTCCTCAGCCTGTATTATATTACAAAGGACAGCTGGGGGCCAAAAGGTCCAAACAATTAGCTGAAAGACTCTCTGAGGGGGAACTGTGGAGGCAAACAGTTATTCTCTGTGAGTTCATGGTCACGAGTGAGTTTCACACATTACATTATTGTTAATATGAAAATATTGACTGGAGCTGTAACATAATTCAGTACAATAACATGCTGTAGCACTTTGCAGTTTAAGTTGAATAACTAACTAAACTGGACAAAAATTCTAAGTAACTACAATGCAATATATAATTCTACAAGTCCTTGGTGACAGAACTGACCCACACATCACTGCTGACCTTATGGATCCCTCCCATGGGGAACAGTTTGTCCCATGGGGTGTTTTCATGTCACCTGAGCAGACGTGCAGCTACTGTCCCACATACTGTAGTGGAACATTTCAGAATCTTTAAAGGAGTTGGCTCCCACACCATCCTCACACTCTTCACATCTTGGTAAAGTAACAGCATTTAGCTGTTGCGCCAGCTTAAGTGACAAATATTTTAAAGGTTTAAGGGTGAAGTTTAACACGCAAGTCTGAGAGGCTGGCTTTAGGACCAAGCCGAGACGTTTTTAGAGGGCAGGGTTACACCGACTGTCAGTCAGACAGGAAAAGAGCACACAGCTGCCCAGTGGCATCTGCTGTGGCTCCCTTTACACACACTCACAGTTACACACTTACATGCACACACGTATCTCTTTATACAGAGATTTATGATATCACAAGTGCATCGCTACAGTTGATGAGGGGGTGCAGAGGAAGTGGTGGGAACTAACTTTCAGTGATCAGACTGAGTAGCAGAGACGGGGAGAAAGGGGGGGAAAAGAAAGGTAGGGGTTGAAGGATACAACATGACACGAAAGGCTGGTGAGACGGATCGTGCTCATTTGTTGATAGCCACTCGAGATAGTGCTTGTATACTGTTTCCCACTGCGGCACAGAGGTGAGAAGTAGCCAGAAAGACAACAATGTGTGTGTGGGATTGGTATGTGACCTTGGCTGTAGTACATTAGTTACGTTGGTCCAAAGAATTCAGCAGGGCGTACAGGGAGCTGAGAGGAGTTACCCTAAAATCCAAGGTGACTCATATAGTGTGGATAATGTGGATCACAGTGTGGGAAAAGCTCATAATTTCCGCTTCATGACGCGGGGAAGTGGAACATCTGTTTCCTTTGTTCCTGAAAAGTTTTCATTTTCTTTGACAGTCAGCAGCAACCATTGCTATACATGGTATGTCGTTACAGTTTTATGGTGTAGTGCCTTAGCGTTGGAGAGATTTTAGCTGGGCAAGTTTAAAATAGGTCACGCCCGTCTCTCCTGAGGGATCCCCTCTTCAGATTGGTGTTGCTTGGCACCAAAGGGCTACGGGCATGATCTGGCATAACTGGGAGATAGGACAGACTCCAGGCTCTCTGGCAGATGGAAGATGTTGTATTGGCATTTTATACACTTATCTATTTATACACACTATTAATTAGCTATTACTAGTGGTGTAACGGACCACAAAAATTGCGAATTGGAGTCATGGATCATTTTTTGGATAATAAAAAAACCCCAAAACTTTACTTTCCATGTATTATTTACTAAATAACTTAACATAGCTCCAGTTACTGACACACCAGGGTTATGTCTTTTCAAATGTGTAGCCATACTCCGATGTATTACCATTATCATACGGTTTCTTTTCGCACAATGTCTACACACCATTACAGTTTTATCCACTTGTCAAGATATTTAACAGGGAAGCCAAAATGCTCCCATACCTGGGATTAAAATGATGCGGGAGGCCCCTCAAGCGCTTCCTTTCCTCTGCTGGCCATGATCATCACTCACTGAACTTCTTTTCCTCTTTCAACGTACATCCCTGATTCATTGGGATTCAACATCCCCCGTTCACATGAAAAACTGCTTTAAAAAAAAAATCTAATCAACCATTAAGCGCTTCGGAATAAAACACACATGCCATCTGTCTAGTATCTTTCACTGCAACTCTGCATCAAAAAACAAGTCATTTGAAGACATAACCTTCAGCTACAGGAAATTGTTATGGGCATTTACCTCTTTCCCCTGAGAAAATCATTTCCATATTAATGGTACTAAAATAATTGTTTGTTGCAGCCCTATTTCAGGTTGTTATTATTTTCTGACCTTTTATAGGCTAATAGCTTAATTGATGATTTAGAAATGATCATTAACAATAATTATAATTCTCCCCCTGAGTGACTCTTCATACACATTTTGTAGCAAAAGGGAAAGTTGCTTTAAGACTTCTTGCAAGTCCAGCAGAATAGCAACTGCATCTCAACAGACATAACAGGTGCATTGCCCGCTGATTCATCACTTTAGCCCAAACTGCCTCTATGAAAATATTTCGCCTTACTTGTCCTTTCAACTCCCGCTAAAGCACCAACCCAAGCTTCCTGTCTGCAGTAAAATCATTTCAGTCAGACTCACTTTGAGCTGTAACTTCCCACTGGCTAACTTTAGTCAAAGGCTGGCTCAGATCCTGCAAAACACTGCACACAGATATGCAACACGACTGAACCCCCTCCACACACCCCTCCTCCCACACTAATGCTCAGGACAGCCGGTTTGCCGTGTGTGTGTCTATGTGCGTGTGTGTGTGTGTGTGTGTGTTGCCAGACGCCGGCATGGCTCATGTTTCTAAGTGCAGTTTGTCAGAGCCCAGCTTGGAACGGCAGGCACCAGTGAGACTACACCAAATAAATACATCCAGAGCTGACAGGGGGACACCAGAGGTTTTCTACCCCAGAGAGAAGCTGCTGTTTGGGGCTCTGATTGGCCATAAAGCAGCCCTAGAACCATGGTTCTGTCTCCCGGCCTTATAGTAGCAAAGAAGTCTTGAGGAACACCTCTTTGCACAGATACACTGCTGGAATATTGCTTTGGGATTCTGTACATACCAGTGGAGCCTGGAGGGGAGAACTTTTGGGAGTGTGAGTGATTGCCTAAGGGCGTTTTGCCTGAAATCACACACATGCTTTTCTGAGATGTTTGGCCATTTTTTTAAATTACTGGATATCTGAGCTGTTAAGTGGACTTCTTTACTACGGTCCACTCGATTTCTTGTCGGTGGTTGTTGGGCAGCCGGGCAAGCTGGTCCGTCAGTAGTCGCCGTGTCATTAGCCGCACCAGTGGCCGTTTCTGGTGGGGGGTTACGTGTCTCGGCCCCCACCATGATGATCAAGGAGACGTCGTTACGTCTGGACCCTGACCTGAGGGGGGAGCTGGCCTTTCTGGCCAGGGGGTGTGACTTTGTTCTCCCCTCACGCTTCAAGAAGAGACTCAAGTCCTTCCAGCAGCAACAGGTCAGTTGGTGCAATAAGCAGGATGGGCAGGGGGCAAGTTTGGATGTGCATGCAAAATGCAAACATCAAGAGAAATATGAAGAAGTTAAACACACAAAAAATATACACAACTGTTAATAATGTCTCAATTTATATCTCTTTCATTCTTTTACACATGCACGCTTTGCACACACAGATGTTCATAAATTATATATATACACACACACATACAGTAGATTCATCTTGTTGCTCTCATGCACACAGAGTGACATGCCAGGGACAACAAACTATTCTGAGGCAGATACCGGTCGGGTATTAATAGGGCAGGAGGTGCAGGAATAGAGTGATAGAATGAACTCTGTGAAGGGGAGTGGGAGGGGTGGGAGGACCGCTACAGCTGTCCTGCTCAGTACACACAGTATGGAGGCCCTTGACAAGACACACACCAGACACCAGGGAGCTCCCGGTAGTTTTGTTTTAAGCAGTGTTAATTCAATTCTGCTTTCAGGTCTTTTAATTTCACTGTGAGAAATCTGTAACTGTGCGCACCATCACCCCTGAACAAATGGGCCATGTATCGTATTTGACATGTTATCTCACCTGCTGGTGGTGCTGACGCTGCTGGTAGTGTAAATTGTTGTCTTGTGAATTAGATAAAGGAGTACGTTGAGTTTCCCGAGGACACTCCACAATGTAGGGGTGCATTTGTTTTTGTGCATCTGTTGCATGAAGTCAGCCTTTCATGGCTGCGTGGAACGTAGAAAGAAAGAAATCTAAAATATGAAACAATAAATGTGTATTTTAGAGGACCAGTTGTTCCCAATCTAAGACAAATAATACTATGTTCTCATGCATGTACTGTTGTTATGTGTGTTGTTTATTTTGCCTTATTATTATTAGTTAGTTAAGGTTCCTGTGATTAGGATAAATGAAGTTAAGCCCAGCATATTCTTGTGCCTCCTGGTGCGGTTTCTTGTGCTGACTGCCTTGTAATTCCCTGACTAACTTTGTGACTGACAGATTGTAAAACAAGACTGGTACTGTTTGTATTATGTTTATGACTCACTGGGAGTTTCCACCACATCTCGTACATGGGTCCTTTCTCCTCGTAAAGCAAAGTTGTGTCTTGTCTACAGTTCTGGGGGAAAGTACTTATTTTCTTTACTGAGTTACCTACCATAAAAATGAACACGGAGTCGCAAAGAAGGTGATTTTTTTTACGTTTGGTTCAGGTCAAAATCATACAGCGTTATGACTGTGTTGTCAGTTGATATTTAAAATGCAATGCAAGATTGTAGCTCCGATGTGGAACAATGAGCCACATCAAGCAAACCTAGGCTGTGGTGTTTCATTAGCATTTTGTCTATATAAGATGAAACAAGAGTTATTTTTTTCTACCTTTCTTTTAAGATAAAAAATAAATAAAATAAAATTAACAATGTTGTTGTTTTAACTGATCACTATTAATGGCATTGCAAATATGAGGTGTAAGAATCACCCCCAGTGTGTCCATTAACAGACATGAACCTACCTTCTATCTTCTCAGGTCCAGTCCAAACCAGAGAAGAAACCAGGCACACCTCCGCCAGCACCCGCCCTGGCCATAGCCGCACCCGCCCCCACCCCGCGCTCACCCAGCCCTCCTCCAGCTCCGGTGATAGTCTCCCCTCCACCCCCTGCCATCAACATTCCCCGGTTCTACTACCCCCGTGGTCTCCCCACCATGGGCCCGGTTACCAACCACGATGCAGCCATTGCTGCCATTGAGACAGCTTTCACTGAGTTTGAGGAGGAGAAGGCTGACATATATGAACTGGGCAAGATCGCAAAGGTCAGCAGTTTAACAACAGACAATACCACGTTCATAATTCTAGAAACACCCAAAACTTCTGTTTTTATTTTAAGTATGCTGAAAGCTAATAAGATGAAAAGATCAGCATCAACATTTACTTGCAGTAATATGTAAGATAACAACTGTGTATTCGTGTTTTGTCTAAAAGCTACAACACTGCTTTATTCCATGAACATTTTCTTTCCTTTCTCCAGAATCTGTCTAAGCAGTGTGATCACAGATTCTAGGAAACAAACACTGTAGTGAAGTTCAGTACATGATTGTTTCTCAGGGTATGGTATTGGTAGTGTTAACTTGTGTTTCTGTTCAGGCTTGCGGGTGTCCACTTTACTGGAAGGCCCCAATGTTTTACTCAGCAGGTGGCGAGAGGACGGGCTTTGTCTCTGTTCACTCCTTCATTGCAACCTGGAGGAAGTAAGACAGACCACACGTTCATCTAAATCTTAGAAATATATCATAACTCTCATCAGGCTATGATATTAAACACCCAAAAATCCTCTCCTCTCCTCTCCTCTC
>JAVQJD010013047.1:0-16694 GCA_036023655.1 Nannoperca australis
ACAGAGAGCCAGAGCCAGACACACACACACACACACACACACACACACACACACACACACACACACACACACACACACACACACACACACACACACACACACCTCTGACATGAAGATGAATGGCTCACATCAATGTTTCCATCTTCTGCTCACTACAAGGGCCCTACGGAGGGGCCTCTGCTGCAAAGAGGAGCCAAGTTCCCCTCACGCTGCTCTGTCGTGACCATGAAAATTACTTATAATAATTTATTTGACGTGACTTCGCTTAAAGGGGGAGTTCTGCAACGTGCTGGAAATTTGGAGCAGAGGAAACATGAAAGCAGGTGAAAGAAGCTTTACTGTAGAAGTAGCAGTTTTATGACTTGTGCGCTACAGTCGGCATCCAAGGCTAGAGTGTCGTCTGCTGACATCCTTGAGACGCAGGGAGTGTGTCGGAACAGAGAGCAGAGCACAGACACACGTATACACACACACACACACACACACGTATACACACACACACACACGTATACACACAAAATCTGAGGATTATTTTCATTTAAGCTGCACGTATTACTCATGAACCTACGCTGAGTGATTGGCAAATAAAAGAGGAACCTGAAAAGACGGATGGGATGATGGTTTGAAGGCCGACACACTTTTTCGGTTTTGATGAACTGATGCTCAGCACTGAGTTTGGAGTTAATAGCTCAGCTGCCACATTTTTGTAATTATGTCAAGGATTTGTTGTTGTTGAGTCCAACGAGAGCACCAGACTCACTGACATTTTGTCTGGTAACTGAAAAATGTCTTCTGATTTGTCTAAATCAGGTCTTTTTTCAGTTTGATTTGCATTTTTTCCATCATATTAATTTTAACTTCCCCTAACAAATTGTCATTTCAGATATAAAGAACATAAAAATCAGCAAGTAATTAGGTTGTTATTAATTATTGATGATTTAAATGTATTATTTTATTTGTTAACTCCAGCAAAAGGTTTCTCATTTATGTAGAACTTTATCATTATGAATAATACCAAAACAATCATTATCATTCATGTTACTGTCATAGCTAAAGGCACAATTGTTATGTGTGACTGGGCTTTTTTTTTTATACAGCAAGTGAACTCTAGTAACCTCTACATGCAAGAGCAACTTCCACCAAAGCCCAGTGAGATGTTTACCTCCCCAAACTAGACTCAAACTTGACAATTCTCCTGACGATAGAGAAACCTGGGGTTATGGGAGGATACAAACAAAGACCACAGAGTTCAAGGGCCCCAAATTGGGGCCAGAGAAATGTTTCTGCCATTGACCAACCACAGCAGCGCAGTTAGCTGTGTCATTTTGCTGTCCTCTCCCTGTGATAGATGGATGGCGGTGAACCTCGGCGGAAATTCTGACGCCTGTGTGTATGCACATGCACTACGCAATCATCCAAATGCCTGTGCTAACCCTCGGATGCCTCTCAGGACGTGTGTGTACAAATGAATGTGTGGGCACGCTGCATTCCTCTGGAGGCAGCATGCCGTCTCCACATCCCTCTCTGCCTATAATTAGCCGTCCTGATAAAACACCGGTTTGCTGGCGTCACAGGATCAAACAGTGATGAGCAGGCCGCTCTCTTCACAGCACACTGCAGACGCCAGGTGGCTGTCCTTGAGTTGAGAGCTGGGCTATATGCAGTACACATCTGGAGGGCAATTAATCAGAAAAGGCAATTGTGATATTATATGATGGCACTCTTGCAATCACAATTACTAGAGATAGAGTCATCAAGAGTTATTGTAAGCTCTGATTTGTGATATTAAGGGGGTTTGTAAATGTTTAGGAGGTTTGGTCATTGATTCCAATTTTTCAGTGTCTCAAATCATTACGATGCTCTCAACAGACTGATAGAAACTGACTCTACAATAGTGTCTCTCAGCATGTCTCATAACACGATGCACAATAATGCATGTATATACAACATTCAACTCTATTTAAATCCTCAGCAGGTTAGGGACTGCATAAAAATGATCACCCTCCTTTTTGCGATAGGGAGTTTCATCTAAAATGTTTGGGAGGGCACAAGAGGACCTTTAAATTTTTTTATTTAAACATATATACCAATTTTATATTTTATAAAATTCATTCTTCCCGTGTGAGATTTATTGTAAAAAAAAAGAAAAGAAAAGAATAGCTAGACATGTACTACAAAACATGAAATCTTTTTGCTGGCTCGCTTGAGTGAAAAAAAAATCAAATATGGTATACTTACACAAAGGTAATGCATCATGGTGCACCAGAAAGAAAGGGTAGTTCCCCTGAATCACATGATGTATAACACTTGATACTGACTAAAAGAATAAGCTCAGAATTGACAAGAATATGAAACTATTACCAGGCGTTTCTTTGACTATGTAGGTTTAGGAGGGTCCATAACAACTGATTGCCATGAAATTTTATACATGTTGATCTCCTTCCCCAAAGGAATCCCACTGACTTTGGTGATCCCCTTTGTCTCTAGTGCCACCAGCAGGTTGACATTTTTGGCTTTAAGTAAACCATCCTAACAACTATTGGATTGATTGCCATGGAATTTGGTACAGACAATCATGTCCCCCTCAGGATGAATTATAATGATTTAGTTTACTTCCTGACTATTCATCCACAGCCATCATCACGTCACTGGTGAGTCACTAGTATGGCCGTTGTGTTTTTCTTGAATACATAATTGTGAAAAATTGGGGAAGGTTGTTTTTTTCATTTTATTAAAGAGGGGGGGTCCAAAAAATATATAACTTATGCTGGGGAGGCTCTTGCTTTTTTGAAAAATGAATTCTAAGATTGAGCCCTCCTTCCCCTCCCAATTATTTTCACAGTCCCTTAGTGGCAGAATGTGAATATACCATTAAGACTCTCATTGTGAATGAAAGCTGAGAGGAGCCGGTAGCAGGAGGAGGTAAAAGTGGGTTTCCAGTAGGAGGTTCCATGTATTTTGTCTCTTGATTACATCTTGTATTTAAATGTCAAGATATCCCTGTGGAAAGGTTCAGGGTCACCATGCTCTGGGATATTTTGGCCTGACATAGGGAGGGTTCACTAACCCTAAATTAAATTCAGTGCAGAAAGAAGGAACTTCTCTCTCCACTGTAAATCACTTTGAATTTAACAGTAGATGCGAGTGTCTCCCAGAATTAGCAGCTTTATATATTGAATTCTAATCTAAAAATATATATATTAATATATATATGTAAAAACTGTTGTTGATCAGAGTGGTTTCAAGTATAACTTCTAAACCCTCCTGTTACAGTGATGTCAAATGACTACAATACAATCCTCCAATGTTTACTTTAAACTGTCATTGAGGCAGCTCTTTAATGACAGTTTTATATATATATATATATATATATATATATATATATATATATATATTGTGTCTGGGGGTTAACTGCCTTGGGTTAAAAGCTGCAGCACTAAATTGAAACTTTTAGTTTTGTGTGGCGGCACTCTCTGTAAACTTTCATTAAAGAGGCAGCACTTCACTTACACTTTGAAATCCTGTCTACTGTGCCAACACAAATGGTGAAAAAGAGGTTATAATTGGCCAGCATGCCACGATAATGGCCGTCATGTCAGCTCTTCACAATGGGCTGATTCTCTTCTTCCCTTATCCCCTTGATTCTTTCTCTTCCATGTAGTCTACTGTCTTTTAACAAAGCAAATAGACAGAGTAAGACATAAAGATACTGACAGAAGGAGAGAGACAGAGAGTCAAATGAGAAGGAGGGCCTAATCTGAGAAAATCACACTGGCAGTGTGTCAATGGACTTCAGGTCAGGGAATAGCCTCATGTGAGCTGCATGGGAATGAGGAGGAGGCCGCATGAAGCCTTCATTTCAGGATGTAAGAGGGCAAGGGAGATGAGAGGTGAGGAACAGGATGGGGATCGGGGTTAGGAAGGGGTAGAGGTGGTGGAAGAAACAGAGGGAAAGAGTGAAGAGAGCAGTGAGCTGTGTGGTTGGGAGTGGGTGGCTGCTGAATTGATCATGAGTATGTGAGTGTTGCCTCTTTCACCACCCAGCCAGCACCGAGCAAACAGTTCAGATGTTTCACTTTAACATGCCAGACACAGAATTGTTGACTTGTGTCATTACTTGGTTTATTGAACTGAATTTTTTCATTCATTAAATGGTTCAGTATGTATTGATACAAGGCCCGGCAGTAAGTATGGAATAGTGAAACATGAATCATTTATTTTCCTTGGTGGTACTTGTAATGTTTGTGTCAGTGTATTGGCAGCTTTAATTTCATCTAATGAAAAGATTTACAGAACTGCATCTTAAATGTAAAATATGATCACATAAACAATGGATCACATCCACCTTTATAGCATATTTTAGTTTATTGTTTTGGTTCTTGGGCCCCACAGTCCCACAGGTTCACTCTCATCGCTCTCTGAGCAGCTACAGATAGCTGGTGAACATAATGGAATATTTAGCAGCTAAAGAGACAGATATTTCCCTGTTGGTGTTGGTGGAGACCAAAATCAGAGTGAAAAGGGGAGTGAATATTGGAATGAATGTTAATGTTGCTCTGTAACTGCTGGATGTGTAAATAAGCAATTGTTAGCTACAATGTTTGATATATCAACTTAGAAGGAGATATGTCCGTGCTGTGTTCACAGCTTATTTCAGTGTCCCCAAAGTGGCCCAAAAATTGGTTTTAAATATTTGCAATATTTATTATTATATTATATTAATATATTATATTATTATTATTATTTTATATTTGTAATTTAACCAGGGCCATATCAACATGCTACTAGGTTCTGGTGCAGAAAGCTGCTATGGGCCCCACACCTCACCCTACTCAGCTCATTACTGTACATTCTGCACACTGTTAAAAATGTGACTATGTTGTATGTATAACATTAGCCTTTTAAAATTTACTTCAGAAAAACATTCAGTGGCACTAGTATCCCATATAATAGTGAATAGTACCCATTTGTTAATTGTTTCCTTTTATTCATCTTTCTTTTTATTTAGATTTCGATATTAGGTTCCACATAGTGGTTGCTAGTTTCAATGCTATTTTGTCTGTAAATATGAACGTCATAAATAAAAAAGAAACTGGGCCTTAAACCCCCCCCCCCAAAAAAGCTTTGTTTCAAATCTTGATGTGTTTTTTTGTAACAGTAAATACTGTCAATGGATTTTGATTCATATATTGCTAAATCCTGACGGGTGCAAGGAAATCACAATGTTCCAACCGAGATAAGCCCTTGTCAGACCAGAGACAAAAACAAAATAAAGGGTAGAAAAGTGCAGAAACTGTTCATGAAGGAATCCCTCAGCTTCTTGAAACAATAACTTTTCAGGTCTTTTAACATTAGAGTAAAAACACTGGCACCACTAACCAATGGGTGCTCAAGATGAATTAATAAATAATACAGAACACTTAAATTGTGCATATTAAAATTGAATTAGCATTTAATTAATATGATTACCACAAATCAACAGAAAAACAGAACCGGCAGCCTCCGGATTCTTGAATTGTTGCCCAACTTTCTGCTGTGTTCTGTTGTGTTTGTGTTTGTCCAAATGCATGCAGCAATTCTGGTAAAAGGAAATACAATATACCAATAATGAAGGAGTCCCCGCACACATTTAGTAAACAGATTTGTAAGCCCAGAGAGAGCAGAAACAAGGGATCGGGTTTTCCCATTAGTTCTCAGTAGGAAATCTGTAATGTGAGGGCAAAGGACTCAGTGGGCTCTTGTCTGATAAGTCAAGGCCCTCTGTGTTAGTTGCATTGATGAAAAAAATCCTTTAAAGGGTTTAAGTTTCCACGCTGCTGAAGTCAATACAGATTTTCAATTGGATGCAGGGACAGTTTCTCTTCTCTCACTCTCTTTTTCTGTTTTCTATCAGTCTTCATTTCTCTCCTGGTATTTCTTCCTCCTGCCTCTGTATTCTTTTTCTATCTCTCACTGCCTCCTTTGGGTTATTTCTATTTCACATACTGTAACTTTGCTGAGGGGCATCAATACTAGCCCAGAGTGGACAATTTATTACGATGGAGTGGGTGGGTGGGAATGAAAATACCAACTTGACAATCAATTCACATCTAGACTGTGACCCGAATCACAGTTTATCTCCATTGTTGATTTCATCTCCGATTTGCAGGTATGTCCTTCAGTGGTAAGTGTGCGCCTGTCTCAATCAATGATTCACATTCATTCTATCTCATCTTTCTGTTCACTTTAACAACCGCGTTCAATATTTTAAACGTAATATCGACACAAGAGCAGCAATGCACATGGTGGCCAAAACAAGTGCTAAATAGAAGTGTAAACATTGTGACTGATGGAACAGGTTTTGTTGCATAAGTTTAATTTACTCATGAAAGAAGAAGAACAATTCAGACATACAGTGGGTTCGGAAAGTATTCGGACCCCTTTAAAATTCTCTTTGTTTTATTGCAGCCATTTGCTAAAATTGAAAAAGTTCATTTTATTTCTCATTAATGTACACTCAGCATCCCATCTTGACAGAAAAAAACAGAAATGTAGAAATTTTAGCAAATTTATTTAAAAAGAAAAACTGAAATATCACATGGTCATAAGTATTCAGACCCTTTGCTCAGTATTGAGTAGAATTATTATATTATTATTATAGATTATGCAGTATTCAGTACATTCTGAGTATATAGAACATCCTAATAAATCTCAACAGCTATTTATAAAGGTATATATATATTATAGAAATACGAGACAAAGCGGGTCTTGACTAATAGTTAGGGATATTGTTGGGCACACTTTGCATAATATATTCAGTGAACTGAAAAGTAAACAACATGACCCTGCTGGTTCAATTGCTGTTTTCTTTTCGCTGATATTTCCTTCTGACCATATGTTCTCCTGAGCTATCTTTAAAAGGGAGCATGTGAGTGAGCTGTGTGAGGCCCCTGAGGGCTACAACAAACTAGCAGCCCTCTGACCTCCAGTTAGAATGAGGACTTTCCATCTCTGGACAACTTGCCCTTCGAAGCTCTCTGCTGTCACTTAAATGGCTAATGGCTCCCATTCCCTTGATGCAAGAAAATTAGGGGGCCAAATACAACAAAGTGGCCTAGCTTTTGGTGTTTTGGGGATAACAGATTGTTTCCAAAGTAGTGGAAGAGGGCACGCTCATTGTGAGGATGCCTCATCAATCATCATTTAACAGCCTTTAAAAGGGTGTGTGCCACCCTAAGGGATTTTAGGATTGAACTTCCAAAGATATAAATGGCAAGCCTACTGTATGTTTCCCAGTCTAAGCAGTTTCTAAAGTAACTGTGTGCTCAGCTCACCCTCAGTACTTAGATGCGGACAACCGATGGTGTCCATAAATGTTACAACTCCTCTGCAATCACCATAAAATTGCTAAATAGATACAGTCAACAGACCTTGGCTCAGTATAAATGGTAGCAACTGTTCTTTAAACCAAAGTTTTCCAGCTGACAGATGACAGACAGTCCTCAGTGATATGCTTATTTGCTTTCTTGCCAAGAGTTAGATGAGAAGATTGATACCACTCTCACGTCAGTACATTAAATTTAAAGCTATGACCTGTAGCCAGTTAGCTTAGTTTAGCATAAGGACTGGAAACTGGAGGAAACAGCTACCCTGCCTCTGTCCAAAGGTAACACAACATGCCTCCCCACAGCTCTATTTCTCACACTGATAGACAGGTTTTTTAACGGCCAGCAGTGGCTTGTATAATAGCAGTGCTATATTCCCTCTTTGAGAGACCAATTTTTCAATCATTCGTTCCAGGTTTGCTTTGCATTGAACACTGGCAAATCTAAAACAGGCCAGGCTTATGCACATTATCCACTAATCTTCAATGATACTGCTAGATTTAGGAAGTTTGGGTCTTTCCAACCTCTCAGAGGCGAAACCAGAACAGCAGTGATTTCCAACAAAAAGTCTTGTTAAGTGACAGCTTGCTGTGTGCCTCTGAATGCACAAGTGACAAAAACAATTAAAAAAGCATCCAGTGCATTTCGCTTGCACCATTGTCATTCATGTGCTTCATTTCATCGCTCTCCTAAATACGCCTTCTCAAACTTGTCAACTGAAGTTACTTTTTTGAAAGAAAGAACATTTTTCCTGCTTCAATTTGTATTGCCACCAGCAATTTTATAGTAGAATGAGCTCTTTTGTGAACCTAAAAAGCAATCATCATTTCATATTTTTGAAAGTCTTGGCAGCCTCCACACCCTTCTCATGTGAATTTAAGACGTGGGACTGTGATCAGGCATTGTCAGGCACGTGTTGGCAGTTTATATAGGATTTCTTTTCCCCAACGGGCTTAAAATGATCCATTATCAAGCATATACTGGGAGGATGAAATATTCTGTTTATTCACTGCAAGAGATGATGAATGGCTGCTCTGATGGTCTCCTGTGTCAATCAGTCAGGTTGGCTCATTAGGTCAGCAGATTCTGAGCCACAGGTGGATGGTTATTCAAATCCTTAAAAATATGCAGAGACAGTGAAAACACACCTTGTCCATGAATAACAATAGCCTCATGCCGACAGAGCTTCCTGTGAGGAATCCAGCCGCTGTGATGCACAGAATATCATTTGACTTGGAGTAAATAAGAAGACATCCTACATTAAAATCACAGGCATGAGAACAAAAGCCTGACATGCCAGTCATGTGTGAATGTGGTACACACACATGCATACTAAAGGCCTGCTTTTTAGTATAGAAATATACTTCAAAGCATACACTAGAAAGCTTTTATGCTACAGCTGTGTGTCATTTTGTACCTAAAGTATACTAAAATACTTACACTTGCCAAAAAACACATAACACTCCAATTATACACATTTACTATGTATACTACATGTACACAAGTATATTCAAAATAAATTTGTAAGTACTCTTCTAGTGCACTGCTAATTACTGCGCTATCTTGAACATGATGTACACCTAAAGTGAGCGTGCAAGTATCCTGCTAGTTTACAATCATAGTATTATTTTCAAATGTAAGTGTGCACCATAAAGTATAATTCTTTGAATAAGTATACTCATGTAAATATACTGGTACTTTCCTAGTGTTTTCATGTCATTTTTCATAAAAAGTTATTGCTTACTTACCTAGTGTACATCTAATGAAGTTTACTTAAACCTTGTGCTACCTTGCCGGGTCATATTGACCCAGTGGCCCATTGTCTTGACCCAGTGTCTTCTCTACAGGGTAGCACAAGGGTTAATGTGAACATACAAGTGCAATACTAGATTACTTCTCATGTGTATTTGGACTGACAGTATATTGAAAGTGAGCTTACAAGTACACTACTATTGTTAGTTTTTGGAATGTATACTTTACTTTTACATACTGCTGAGGTAACTTTAAGTAAAGTGAACTTTGAGTACACTGAATTTTTAAAAACATAGTGTTTATACAAAACAGCAGGGACTTGGGATTGCACAGAAACTCTCATGATCAAACGTAACTTAAAACAAACAAACAAGCGTTTCTATGTTTGATTTAAATCTAGAATATGTACATGATAACGTTTAATTCATTGCTGTGTGGAACTTCAGCATCTCTCTGCAGTCCTTTTGTAACCAGCATCACCCGTATCATTGCATGTCTGTGTGTGCTTGCTATTCCGTTAGCACAGGAGCAAGCCAGATAGGAGGGTAATGTCTGAAAGCCATTTGAACTGTGGGAGCTGGTCTCGGGGTGGGCTCCTCTGTCTTCAGCGAGCCAGGCCTCGAGGTCTGCCTGCAGAAAAGGTGTGTCCTGCACTGATCTCTCTATCGCTTTCATTCTTTAACACCTTCTCCCTCCTCATCTTGTTTACACTTTCTTTCACCCGCCGTATACCTCGTTTTTTGTCCCCCCTTCTCAGCAGATATCTGGATTGCATTCAGGAATCAGCCAGTCACAGTGAACACCAGGAGGGGAGGCGAAGGGAGAGACCGTAAACTCTGACTATGTGCCAGCACTGTTATTTTCTTCACCACAGATTTCGCCTTGACACAAATAATGGAATGCACTGGCAGTCTTTCAGAAAGACAGCGAGGGGAAAGTGGGCCACTGCCAACCCTAGGCTATGCAAATCCATCCGCAGCCGTCTGAGTTTAGAAATCTAATGATCAGACCAAACCCAGGCGCATTCCATCCTTTTTATTTTCTCCAATCTCTGACTTTTCTCTCACTTTCTCTCTCTGTTCCCCATTTTTTTCTCCCCCAGCTTCGTTACTGGCTCTGCCATCTGGTGCCGGTGCCCAAGAGATGGACTCGGCTATGGTTTGCAACCAGGGTGCTTAGAGTGGGAGCCCGGCACCAAGGCTGCTGAATCCAGAATAATCTATGCTACGCTGATGTGACTCCTTTTGCATCTGATGGGCACCGTGACCACTCAAGCATGTGTCTGCAATTAAGCATTGTGTTAAGTAAAAACTGCAATTTGCAAAGGCAAGCATTGAGGTGCACTTCAGTAGAACACAGCAAATTGACGGGGTGGAGGAGTAATGGTGGAGGCTCATGTGGAGAAACCAATAAATCTATCCCAAGGTTTTTGATTAATTTTCATTGAGGGACAAATAGAGGTTCTGAAATTAGAAATGCCACTAACACAGCAGTGGACCTTAAACCCATAACCCCAAAAATGTGTTTAATTTAGAGGAAAAAACTAAAGAAAATAACATGATTTGAATTTGAAAGTAGCAATATTCTAATTTGCTTGTTTGTAATGCATTCATTAGAAAGCACTAATCTCAGAGTCTTTCCAGCAGGGGTTCATTCACCATTTTGTCGCTGCCCCCTCAAGGTTCCTCCATTTTTACATCAAACAGGGCAGTTGAACATCAGCGCCTCACCACCTGATCTTCATGGACTGTGATTATTTCCAAGAATTGCTGTCAGAAGCTGATGTGAACAGCAGGGAGAGGAACATATTTAGACATCTGTTTTCAGTTTTATCTACAGGTCTGACCATTAAGATTTCAGCTGAAAGTGCTGCTATTTTTACTCCTGTCTCTACAAAACACTTACTGTCTCATATAGCTGGATGTGGGGAGAGTATGAATTCAACAATGCAAGTTAACAGACCACTTTTTCCTCACTTTTTATGTCTGTATCTTAAAGGAATCGTTTGACATTTTGGGATACATGCTTGTTCACATTGTGAGAAGATTGACACCACCCTTTGAGACATCACAACTTCTCATCTAACTCTCGGCAAGAAAGCAAACGTTTCACCCAAAATGTTGAGTTGCTTTAATAGCTCTATGTCTCATGTACCAATACATTATAAATGTGTGGTATATAGATATTTTACTCTCACACTCACTTTTTTCACCTCCTGGGAATGGGCCTGTAGTCTGTTATTGTTCCAGATGGGGTCAATGACATTTTAGCCTTTGGGAAAATCAACAGATTCAAGGAAACAAACCAGTTGATTGTTTGCATATGTTCTTGTTACTTTTCTAAGGCCAGACCATTTGGGGATCTTACACATTGTAGACCTTTGAAGGTGAGGTAGGCCGTATTGTTAAAGCGTCCTTGACCAAAAAACCCATAATAACTGCATATTGTAAATCAAGTGGTCTGAGAGCAAACCTCTACTTCTGCACATCCACTCGTATCCTCTTGGCTCTTAAGCCAATCCCTGGTTATTTCAGAGAGATGGTGTGTTTGTATTGGCTGGTCTACAAATACAGGCGCATGTACACGTCCCTTCTGATGGTGAAAGCCTGATTCAACGGCCAAAACTGCCTGCAACTTCTGATACATTTCCAATACTTTCTTTGCCTACAGTAACACGTCCCCGCTCCAAACAAGGGCTTCAGGCTCGTTATGTTCGATGCCATGGCGCTTGTATCCATTTGGCAAAGAGGCATGATGACAGATAGTGGGGAATAACTTTTGAGGGGGAGCAGTGGCATGTGTGTGTGTGTGTGGCGTTTTAGCCTCTCTACCCACTGCTGGACGACATTGCAGCTGCCTCTGAAGCCTGGGGAGCCCTGCTCTGCGGCCTCGAGGCACTAGAGAGGCGTCTTTGAGAAGTCAAGTTGTGGCGAGAGGGACATGGAACTCTGTGAGGCTCCCGCCGTGGAGAGCGAGCCCTCCAAGGCAAAAGGTTTTGCAGGGGAACTGATTCCTTTTGCTGCCGGTCGAAGTTGTTGGTCTTGCAGTGGAGTGAATACAAGGCAGCAGAGAGAGAGAGAGAGAGAGAGAGGTTTTGCATAGGTTGCACTGATTTTGTGTACCCCAGCTTTAAATACTTTATCTTGTTTTTAAATTAATAAAAAAATAAAACCTATTTTTGCTATTAACTAAAACAAAAGCTACAACAAATTATTGTTGTATTTAAAGTACTGCTTTTTTGCTGCTTTACACCATGCAATCATTTGAAATTGTATATTTACTCACATGGTCAACGGTAGGTTTAAGATGTAAATTCAAAACTATAGAGTCATTTCTCTGTCCTCTTCTCACTGTGTAGGCATAATTGCGGCTATTTTAACCTTAGTTACTGTAAACATTTTAGTTTCTGTTTTTTTGATCTGCTTATGTTTATCATACTAATTTATATATCTGTTTTAGCTTATGTTTTTTATATATTTATGTGTAACATTTAAGTTACTATTTCATGTCCCCTTTGCTAAGAGTAGTTCCTGCATGCTTGCTTGTGGGAGACAATGTGTTCATGTGCAACATTAGTGTGGAGTGTGTAGGCCTACTGTCTTGCTGTGCTGGTGAAATTAAAGAAGATTATTAAGGAAGAAATTGTAGCGGCTTATTACCCACAAGCCAGAAGGACTGGAGAACGAAACCACGGTTACACTATGAAGGATTTATGAGCAAGTCTGTTTATAATTTGCTGATTAATGAAGCGGTTCTACATGAAGTAACTGTTAACACGGGACATCTGTAGTGTGAATGCCAAACTGCATGGGATGAAAGAAGTCTGCAGCCACTCCTCCAAAATCACACGTGTCTACTTCATTTATGTGTTATCACACCAAACATATGTACAACTAATGATTCACAGTTTCAGCAGACGGTGCTGTTAACATGTTCAACCATTACAGCAGGGCTACAAGGGTGAAGAGAGATCGTATGTGGAATAAAGTTTTGATCTGGTCTGATCTCAGTTGGGGTCGAATGCTGCTTTCAAGAGCAATTTGAACAGATGGTTCACATCCGTTCAGTGTGAGAGGCAATACATGCAGAACTTTGCCAACAGTTTCAAGGCTGACAGTTTGGATCGCACTTATTTTACCTGAGGTTGTTTTTACTGGACATTATACACGAGTTTGAGAATTTTTCTGGCAAGGAAAGAATGAACTCCTAACATAAATCGAATCCTTTTGAAACAGACTTTTAGTACGTCTAAACAAAGGTATGGAGATATTGTTTTGGACGACCAATAGGCATTTGTGTGTGTGTGTGTGTGTGTGCACTTGTTTTCTCTCTTTTCCTGTGCCGTATGCACACATGCACATCATTTATCAAGTGGATTTTAATTGATAATTTACATTTTATTTATCTGAGATTAAATGTATTATTTCAAATATACATTTAATAGAGCTTCACTCTGTTTCATGCTATTTGTTTTTAAACAGTAAACCATTTTAAAACGTTACCTGAAAGTAACTCTTTTTGATTGATTGCTTAAAGCCTGAGCCGTGCCCAAACTTGAACATACTGTCTCTTTAAATCATCTCCAAAGCATCCACTTGTATTTATTTTTCCCTCTGACATCAGAGCTGACCTGACCATGCATCTCCCCCTGCCTTTGTATCTCTGTGCTGGTCAAGATGCAGCTCTCAGGAGTTTTGCATGGCAATAAAAATCTAAAATTAAATCAATTGGTCATGCTCTGGCTAATTTTGTATATAAATATTGTGCATGTTATAATGACCCATTCAATAATAACAAAATCGACTATCCACTTGTGAAAAGGTTACTAAATGAGTTCGATATTCAAGATTCTACTTATTAATTATGAACTAAGCTGCAAGTTACTAGAAGTGTAAATTATGATCACGTTGCATATTGGACTCGTTTCCTTCAGGTCAGTTTAAAGATTCGTACTCACTGACTATGCTCTGTGTTCATTTTGCCTTATGTTGCAATACTGACGTTGGGTTATAATCACAAATTAGCAAATACCCTACCCCTTAAATTCACATAATAAATTGAATGAGGGTAGTTCGACAAAGGCCTTATTCTCACTTCTGTCATACAATGTTCTGTGATAATACTAACTGCTTCAAAATTGCCACGGTTCTCACAGACAACACTGCCAGTGATGCAGCTAGCCAAAACTGTGTAGTTGGGTTGCCAGATCATGAACTATCCCTCATATCTTGCTCATTCACTTTTTACTGGAAACAGACACAACTGGAAACTCCTCACCATACCGATTGTTGTGGAGTTCAAATGTCAAGATGGTTTGGGATCATAAAAAATCTTGTTAGGGACAATTCCATCCAATATGTGTCAGTTATTAAGTGACAGAATGGTGAAAGCTGTGAAATCTAACTAGATTTTCATTCAAAAAAAATACATCTTGTTTATAACATTTCTATACTTGCAGCCCTTACTTTCAGAATATATGCAAAATGGGTCTTCACATTCACAGCCACTGCCTGTTTGATGAAATATGTTGATCGATAAATACATTTATATTTATTTCCAATTATATCTCATGTTCACTCTAAGTGATCTGATATTTACATTTGATGTGTTGTCTGATGTATGGGCTAAAGATTTGTGGCGAGTTCTTTCCATCCAGTCTGTGTAGAGAGGACAAAATTGATATGATGCCACTGAAGCTGTGCAAAAATGGCAGCCAAATTACCTTGACGGGGCTTCTGTGCTTTTAGTTCCATTGCTGGATTCATGATAAAATATATTTCCTTCAAAAAGTGAGTGTATTTGCAGAAGATGAGAAGAATCTTCTGCAATTCCTGTGATAAAAAAAGCGGGAGTTTATGCTGGGCTGTAGTATTATGGAAAATATACAAAGCATGAAATGTCAAACAAAACATAGTTTGATGAAATATGATTAAACCTTAAAAAAAATATTTTATTTCACTATGGTAATTGGATGGTATTTGGGGCCATTTCAGAGATGAGCAACTTGGTGCAATGTGGAGAGGAGCGCTTCATTACGATGCCAATATCTGATCACACCCAACGAGCCAAATCCATATTGTTTGATATGTGACATGTAACCCCAATATGTGAGTAATTACTGTTTCATCTCTGGGTTGTCTCAGATGTGGAGGATGGCAGGGCACGATGGTTCAGGAGCCTCAGGGGAGAGAGAGAGAGCATCTATGTTCTGGGAACCAAGACAGCTTTTATATGGTGGTTTTGATCAGCCCTCAGGCTAGACCAAGCCTGAGATGTGAGTGTGTGTGTGTGTGTGTGTGTGTGTGTGTGAGCGAGAGAGAGAAAGAGAGCAAGTGCATGTATGTGTCTGTGAGGGGCAGGTGGTGGACAGTTGTGTGTCCCCCTGTGTTTAAATTCTCATCTGTGTTTAAGCTATATGCATGTGGAATTTTTATGCTTTAAAACAAAATCAGAATGAATGTGCACGGTGCATGTTGTGCACGTGATAACTGAAAGCAGACAGGAGTGGAGTTCATGCCGCCGTGCCAAGCATGCAAACACTCTCACTTGAAGGTGACAGTACGTGAGAGAGAGGCAGAGGGACCGTGTTCCTGCTGTCTCGGCACAACCAGGCCAGGCTCCTGTTACAGACACAAGCCCATTAACGCGTCCGGTTCAAAGGTTCAGACCTGGCCACTGCTGCTCAGGGCCAAGAAGTCAATTTAGAAAGCAAAAAAACAGACTGAGGATTGTCTTTTCATGAAACACAATGGATTTTGATGCATCCATAAATTGTTGCAGTGCTTTATGAACACTATTACATGCAAAATCTTATTATAGATTATAACAGCAATAGGCAGCTAGTAGCCCAAGGGTACCATCAGTTCTTACAACTCATCCCCACAGCTTTTTTTCCTTTAATGAATGAGCTTCCAGGGACAAAGACAGGAGCTATTAAAAAGGCTGAATAGCTTTTAATGTAGGTTACACTCCCCAAATAGATCTGAAATGCAAGTATTTTTGAAATACAAATTTCCTGCAGGGAAATAGTAATAAAACTTAGCTACAATAGCAATTCCTTAAAACACCCTTAATTTACCATTGAAAACACCAAACATCTATGCATCTACATGGTGTCGTTCATTTGTCTGTTTACTTGAAAATATGTAAAATGAATATATAAATATTAATTTGACAACATTTCAAATTATTTTAAAGTAACAATCCCCAACCTTAAAAACCATAAGTAACAAATCATGTAGGTTTTTTGTGCCACCAGACTTTATCTTTCATTTACACATTTATTTGACAAATGTAAGATGTTGTTAAATTTACAGTGACATTACAGGTACCCCTTAATTTGTACTTTGAAGGACCTAAATTTGTCAACTATAGTGTAAATTCAAGAGGTTCACTAAAAATGTGGTGTTTTTAATTCATGTATTATGATATATTGGAAGACATTTAATGGACCGTGTGCATGGTCTAAAAGAGGTTTTAAGAAGTAAAACGTCCTTAAAATTAAACATGAACCATAACTGAAAAAGAATCAAGGCTATAAGATGTATATTACAGTGTAATGTTATTAGAAAGCCTTAA
>JAVQJD010013059.1:0-23699 GCA_036023655.1 Nannoperca australis
CTCAATTTCACATAAATACTACCAATCAATATACAATATTGTTCAAACAGTGCCTAGCCATTGGCCTGTACAATAAAAGCTCAACCACAATACAAGATTTAATTATTTTTATTTAGACCGTTGAACTTCAACAATAAGGACAGTTAATAATAATATGACAAGAACATGAGATAGGTGCATTAATATTTTTTAAATAAATACAAGCTGTGTCCCAATTCAGGGGCTGAGAGGAGAGGGCCAAGGAATGAGCCCTGTGGCACACCTGTTGCTAGGGGCCGAGGATCAGACACATGACCTCTCCAGGAGACCTGGTAGGATCTACCCTTGAGGTAGGAGGAGATCCACTGAGTGCAGTGCCGGTGATGCCCAGGTCCAGAAGAGTTGTGGGCAGGAACTGGTGGTTGACTGTGTCAAATGCTGCAGACAGGTCGAGCAGGATGACAACAGATGATCTCCCCGCAGCTATGGCAGACTGGAGGGCATCAGTGACCGACAGGAGGGCAGTTTCTGTGGAGTGACCTGGTTTTAAGCCTGATTGGTTGGGGTCGAGGAGGTTGTTCTGTTTGAAGAAAATAGACAGTTGGAGAAAATAGACAGTTGTATAATGTTGCTGTATACTTCAGCAAAGAGCTGTGATTTGTCTGCCAGGGGCACATGGATGTGCAACATAGACAGTCGCAGTGGAGTGAATGGAGCTTTGGGAAGTATTGTACATCTTTGTAGTGTCTTTTCTCCACGATGTGTGTGTTTCAATACTAAATAGATAATGTAGCAGTCGAGGGGCTCGCAAGTAACCCACCCCTCAGCCTGTGCAGAGTGTGCTGAATATGGGTGATGTTCTGCCCAGAGGCAAACTGTGGCAATAAAAAGCCTTTCAAGCGGACAAGTTGTCAGCACACGGTTCAGTTAGTGATGGTGCAATTGCAGCTCTTTCTGGATTCCTGAAGACTCTTTGACAATGACGGGTGCATGTACAACGTCCAGAACAGATCTTACTCAAAAGGCTTGGTTAAAACTGCAGTGACCACATTTCCTACACATTGCACCAAATCTGAAAGTATCAAAGGGTTTCCCCTGTGTTTGTTCATGAAGGCCAACCCAACGTTGTAACCCGTATTCAGTCAGATCAAACTTGTATTAGCAGTTTGCTTAAGGGAGCGGATTGCTTTGGCATAAGGAAGCATAAAGTCAAATGTATGACAGACTGGCAATTGAAAACTTACTTAAATGACTCATTTCAATCAGAATTGTGGCCTTGGTTCAAAGCAATCAAACAGTCAGACAGCAACAAAATCTGAGTTTTTTTGGCCTCTTTTACTTCCATGACACCAACTGGTAAATCAATGTTTTCATATCTTGATGCATTTTTACATTATGTGAGATGTATTTGTCTCCTTCAAAGGTGCTATGAAATGAATATCTGCCATCACCGTTCAAACTTTTCAAAAGAGGAGCCTTAGAAATGGCATGTTGAATTAACACCAAGCTCAGCCTTCTTTCCATGCAGATTGAAACAGAAGTCCTGCATCTTTCTCTGGACTTCAGAAAAACTCAGTGAAAGACATGGTACATGCACCCATTCCCCCTTGCTATCCACTTCCTTTGAAAGGATGACAGCTACATCACAGTGAGTCAAAAATTTGAAGCCAATACTTGGCAGCCCAGCAGTATTTTTTTTTCCAGTGAGCAGCGGAAATCAGGGATCCTACAGACATCACAGAATTCACTTTATTTCCCTTGCTGCCTCTGCTCCTTCTGTTGTTATCCTCTGAAGTCTCAGTATGACCCCCAACACTTTGTTGTTATTTTCAATATAAAATATCCATTCAGGGATTACTTGATTCTTCTCAGTGTTTATTCTCTACTCCGCCTACACGGTTCTCACTAAATGCAAGACAAATTGAGCATTTTTGGAACTGGCACTTCAGACGAAGAATTTGTCAGTATCATGCCCCATGTTAAAGCATTTGAAAGTTAATACAGCATATGTGTGTGACCATTGTGATTAGTTTATGGCTTAGGGGTTTTCTGTTCTTATGGTTGTTAACCACTCAATCAAGATTCAGTAGTCAGAGATGATAGAAGGACAGACGGACAGGGAAGACAGAAAGGAGAAACTTGAAATGGAAAAAGTGTAAGAACGATGGTCTTGGCTGGCCCGTTAGTATAGGAGACACAGCTACATGCTTCTATGTTGTGTTATGCATCACTGATCGCCTCCTGCAGACTCACCCACTAAGCTGCGGTCATGCCCACCATCTTCCCACATTTCTCACCAACTCTCCTGATGGCTTTAGTCCCATGTGCTTCCTGAAAGCCAGTCCAGTAAAACCCCACCCCAAACTACCCCCTCTACACACACACACACACACACACAAAAAAAACAGGATATCACTTGTATGATGTCCACATAAAATCCAGGTTTTTACACTGCCATATCACTCGTGTTGATAGCAATGCATGAGTAAACTAATTTGACACAATGCATAGCTGCATAAAAATTACATGATCTCCTCATCTGTTGTGTGTTTTGTGGCACCAGTGTGAACCAGCACTGCTGTTTGTAATCAGACAGAATGCTTTACAGGACACTCACAAGGGTAAGGCCATGGTTCTCAGAGGTGAGCACTGCTCCAGTGTTAGCCATTTATCACCACTGCAGTGGGGATGGAGGAAACATGCTGTGAATGCAGAGTGGTATTATGGGATCCGGGTCTCTTGATGTTGCCAGTGATAAACATGCTTGAGGCCAAGTGTGTCTTCCGCCGTTATTTAGAGGACTTTCAATTGGAATTCCTTCCCTGTAGGCTGACCAGAAATACTTAGTAAATGGGATGTTTACAAACAAGCATTCATGTTGTTATAGGATCGAAAAAGGATATTATGAATATTAGTTATTTAACTTAGTAGCATGTTTAAGCAAACAATTCTTAAAAACAGTCAACTAAATTGGATAGTGTTTCTGCAAAATATATTTATTTTATATCTATTCATAACTTATTATATTACTTTGAGTCACTGCAGCTAGTAAACAAAGAGATTATTACAATGTTTTTCGAAGAAAGGTTTTTTTAATTTATCCGTTATTCTACCCAGAAATGCTATGGAGACCCACTGAACTATTTGTCTATCCCCCATCCCTTACCTACATCCATAAAACACAACTCTCAGTTGTAGAAATTAAGAAAAATACCTCGTCAGCCACTGATGTTTGGTCTCATTGTCAATCTTTTTAAAATAAAGTATTTTGTGAAAACCTTTTTCCCTGGTTTCTACTGATGTACCAGTGGGAGATGCATAATTTGAGCATTGTGTGTTTGTGGTGACAACAATAGATGCATTAGAACATGGAATTATTACCAAAAGATGAGGCCAAAACAAGGAGGGACAAAATGTTCACATGTGCATCATTGCAGATAACAAGTTTAAAAGAGAATCAGCTGCCATGCTCTGAAGATGGAGAGGGTACTGCAGTGAATGAGAGCTGTTATGGTAAATGTGTCCTTTTCAGAGAATAGAATCTACATTTTGTTATCTGTTAGCATTCCACAAATCTCCAAACATGACATAACAAGAGTTCTGGCAATCAAACATTATTTTAAAGTTTAGAATATACACAAAATATGCTCACATAATATGTATACACATCTAGTATATATGAATAGAAGCATATTAAATAAAATTAAACAGTAGCTGCTGGTTGTTGCAGCTTCATTGTTACAGGTTAATCAATGAGTGGTATGAACTTCTGAAAGGATCAATTAGGGATTCCTTTTTGAGCTAAAACAACAATAAACACTGTCTGTTGCTGTTTGCAGACCTTTTGGTGTCATTCTTCAGCTTCTTGACACTTATATCTAAAGGACACATTTGACTGGCTTGTAAACACCCCATTTCAAAGTCCCATTCCTGTTTTGAGTGGTAGGGCTAAGCAGAAACAATATATCCTTCAAATTCTGACAAAGTCAGTTTCAAAAAAAGAAAAAAAGGGGGGCAGTTTCACGATCATCCCTTACAAAATGACGTGCTTTCATCCCTGCCACATCCTCCCTTGGTATGTCACTGTATCTTTCCCAGCTTTCTTTTGCCCTCCTTTTTTGCTTTTGGCAGGAAAAGACAGGAGACATGAAACATTTCCCCATTTAAAAAAAAAATCTTTGACAAGGCTTGTGAAGACAAGTCGAAGAGAGGAGGTGTGCCATTTTTCTCCAACCGCCAACCAACAAAATATAACAGCTTCTCTGCACTGGAGAGATCACCTTTCCCTCAATAGCTCAAACAGCAGCAGCACCTTCTTTGAGACTCCTGAAATGAATGTTGTGAAGGGACATCAAGAGCATATACTGTACTGCATACTCAAGCTGCAGCATCTTGCAGTCAGCATCTTATTTTTCTTGTCTAATCTACATTTTGCTTTTCTCTTTTGTAGTTACTATATTTTAAGCTGTTATGGGAGTGTGAGTGAAATTGCACTGTAAGTTAGCTTATTTCCACAAAGAGATTTTGATAACATCAAGCTGCTGCCTTCTACCCACTAAAAACCTCCTGCTCACACTTCTTGGTAATAGGCTTGTCTCAGACACAAAAGGCTGAACTCGACATCTACCTTGCGATGTCAATGGTTGTTGGCAGCTTGATGGACAGCCCAGAATGGCAGAGTTCCCCCCGCTCTAGCTAATTAGCTCATAGAAAGAAATGAATGCAATTTCAGCAAAGCTAGTGCTTTTTTTTTTTAAATCAAATCCCACACAAACACATTGATAGTCTTTTTACACCAGACTGGCAGTCTAAGCAGCACTATTGTCAGGATTTGGTGTCGTCTTAATGGGCACAATAAACACAGATTGTATCAAGAGGTCAGAATGCTTGTCCTAAACGATGTATGACATTGTAATGTTATGCTAGATATTCAGAAAAAAAAAAAATATAATTAATTATATTAATATTACAAATGCTAATGCTTGGATTCAAGTGTGCAACATGTCCAGTGAAAAGATTAAAAGGGCAAAAAAATTGGGTTTCATGGGACCAAACATTTATCAGCTCAGCTTCCCATAGAAGGGAAAGCCAGACGACCCTGAAAAAGCTGCCAGCGTAGCACTGGGCAGAGAGTCTGTTTTGTAATAGAAGGAGGATTTTTTCTTTATATATTCAGTACACATAAACACATCAGAGCACACCTCGCTTGGGGGAGGCGACAGGGGCTGCAGAGAGAGTGTGTAGTGGCATAGAATTACCATGAATAATTAAAAGACTGGTGTGAGCATTCTGGTAGCTCTTTGATTGACTCTGAAAGCCCCAGGAAGAAATTGGCAGATGAGAGCAAACTGCAAAATGGCCAGCTCTTTGCTCTCAGCTCCCTGCCTAAGATTTGCTCGGCTAAAACCTTGAATCAGCAGTGTGCTAGGACGCCCTTTTTGTGCTTGTCTGCCCCAGAGTCAAGTCCAAATTCTGATTATCAAAAAAGAAAGAAATACATAAGTTGGCATGTGGACACTGTGAGGTGACACGCTTCGTTTTCTAGACTTTTTGTTTGTTCATCTATTCATTGCTGTAATTGAATGGCTGGTAAACTGTTGAAGATGTTATTTTCCTGTACGGATTGCCATTTCTTGCATTCTGGTCTCACAGTCACAGCATGCAGTCACGTAACAGAATTACAAAAGAACAAAAATGGCTGACATATGTCACTGCCAGGGAGAGTGGCCCATGGGGTGTCATCTGCAAATTTGCTGAGTGCACAGGAAGGAGAGGTCAACAGGGACTGGGGCTTGGCAGCAGCCCCTCACCTTCCCAGAGTGTCCGGATGTGGGCGGCATCCCATTACTCATCCATATAATTTTGCCAAGCCAGCACCAATGTCCTTAGATATGTGACATGAAGGCCATTCAGCTAAATGAAACCTGCAGGTGACTCACGTTGTTCAGTTATAGGCCAGTGATCACCAAGATACCTAAGTACAAATGATTGTATAATGGTTAGACTTTTTAAGCTGTGTTCTGTGTTGAAGTGTTGCTATATATATTTGTAAGCTGAGGTTTGCCTGATGCTGATATGCAACAGGTTCACTTTTGCTTCATTTTACTTCAGATTCTCCAGAAATGTCCTTGTGATTTCCCTTACTCTGTTCTCAGATTTCACCAATGTCTATCTTTTGCTGTTGTCTTCACCATGAGGAAAAATACATATAAGTGTTTTCACTTCACAATATGTGGAAAAATTCATTGTCAGCCATGTTGCCATAGTAAGTGTTCAGGACAAAAAAAATGGAAACATGGAAAATATTTTTTGAAACCAAATGAAATTATTCTGATTAGAGATTCCAACTCAACTGTTTGCATAGACGCTAAAAAAGGGATCCAAAATGTTTACATGCCTGAATCATTTAATCTGAATTTAACTCTTTTGACATGCGCATAGTGGTTCTGCCACAAAGTATACATGGTTATTAGGCACTTATATTTTTCCGAAGTCAACCTGATTGAAAATTATTTCCAATTGAGTCTCTTCTGATTGAGATGGTGACATGAGGCATTGCTATTCTGATTGAGCTATTATTCCAATTATTAGTGGAATATTAAGGTCCATGTAAATTTACCAACGATTTATCTGCCTTTGTTTAGGCTTTGGTTTGATCATTCAACATGATTGAGAAATTGCTAATAAGCTTAGGGTTAGTAAATGATGGCCCCTGCCCTTTAAAATATGAATATTGCCAAAAATCCTTTCTACAGTTAGTTTACTGTAAGTTACTATTGCCATAATGCTAAGAAAGCTTTAATTTAACAACATGTTAAGCTACAGTTGCACTCAGTGAGAAACACTTACCACCGGTTATAAGACAGATCTCCCAAATATGCCACTCATTACAAAAGGTTTCATTGATGGGCAATTGTCACTAATGGAATGTGAGAAGGCTGCCTGCCTGACTGCCTGACCTGAATTTGCCGTTTGATGCACCTTTGTGTGCTGTGAGAAAAATAGCTGGTTACCAGGGAAGATGCTTCTTAGAGAAGAATCAGATACAATGAGGCATGTCAGATTTCTGAAAGCATTTCTTGACTAGTGTGTAACCGTAGATAGTTGAATTGATCAATTCAGCAGGTTTTTACCAAGGCTCCAGCATAATAAAACTTTTTCCAATAAATATTTGAACGTATTATGTAGGTTAGACTCTTAATAGCAATATTTTTTTTCTTGATCTGGTATGCTCTAAAGCGAACATTCATTTTCATCCAATCCAACATTCATGTGCAAAATAAAGCTATAGCTAAAAGGATGCAAAGGCAGTTCATGTCATGAACAGTGTAGAAACACTGCTGTTATTTGGGGAACCTTGTTGTTAAATCAGCAAGTCTTCTAAAGGCAACCCCCCCCCAGCTTTTTCTAATCTGACCCACCCATGTTAAAGGTATTATTAAGTTTAGTATATAAACGCAGTAAATAAATATTTATAAATAAAACACTTTAATGTAGTTATATGCAGAAATAATGATTTTCTGTTATTATTAAAGTACGTACGATGATAACTTCTCCCCCAGTAAGACATATTTTATATTAGTTTTATATTAGTGTATTTTATCATGTCAGTCATTATCTGTTTATAGCAGCCTCCATTCACAGGTGCTTCACAGGAGGTATTTGTATTAAATGTATATATGCTTACAAAGGTTCCAATGACCTCATGGTGTGTTACAAACAATTAATCAACTGTTTATAACTGCTTATAAATGCTAAATGTGAATGGGGATTTTAGGGAAACATGCTGTAATGGTTAGGGAACCAATGTTGACTGTTTGTAGGAAACCAGATGTCTCCAATGTTGAAATCAGGTGCTTTGTTAGCCCTCCATCCAACCTGAACTCCTTCACGTAACTTTTGCTTGCTCTGTTTTAATGTCACAGTATTTTCTGCTCATTTTTAGCTGCTGCAGTCGCATAGGTCAACTGCCCATCCATTATCAGCACACAGTGGCAGGGGCAAGGACACACTATAACAGAATAAAGAAATTCTGGACATTTTCCCTATGGATAACCATTTTCATTTAAAGGAAAATGTATAGTTGGGAATGTACCATTGTTCGGCCATAGAGGTTTACTCAGGATTTCCTATCTCTACTGCAGTTGTTCTCAAACGTATTACTCAAAGGTCAGCATCTGCTTTTTCTTCAAGGTCAGAGATCCGGAACGATTGGCGATAACCACATTTAACATGAACTCATTTATAACATTTAGTCAACGTATATTCAATTTCAAGACAATCAAAATACATTTGAGTCTTGTGGCAGAAATGACATAGTTAGCCTGAAATCAGTTGCTGTTCTGTGGATACTACAGTGCTTGGTGTCATAGCGACATTTCACATTACCACTTTAATTACCACTCTTCACAATCCTGACAATCTGTGCAAATCAAGCTTTGTGCTGGATTGGGGCAAAATGAAAGCATATTTGTCTGTCCACTTCTCTTTAAGGATTAGGTTTTCTTGGTCAACATTTCTTTTCTTTGTAAATTTTGACAATGACAGTCACATTATTGGCAACAGGATGTTGTGCAAAGACGCCCCCCACCACCACCACCACCACCAATCTGTTTACAGGTAGGCTACTCGTTGTTGCAACTAATTAACGTCACATCTCTTTTGATTCGGAATAAAACCGAGACAGAAAAAAAACTGAGGCAGACACAGCTCAGACAGTTAATCCATACTTATTTCTTATATTCTTACTGCTATATTTACTCTAGTTGTAGAAATCGGGAACTAGAGAAATCAAAACACATTCTGTATCTGCGATTTAGGATCTGATAGCCTATTCTCCGGTGTAACGTTACTGCGAGAACTCAGCAGCAACAACACACAGCACTTTTTCCTGCTGTTAACGTTGCCATGACAACAACGTCAACAATAGATAAATAAACCACATTAAAACCAAATTCATCTGGAGGATTGCTGTGAATAATCTCCATCTACACTGTAAATTCAATGTCACTAACAATTTATTGATCAGTATTGTATATATGTATTTCAAAATTTCAAAAATGTTACACTTCATAAATTACTGATTTCATAATATGAGGTGTGGGCTGGGTTCAGATTGACTTGCCATTTGGTCCGGATGATGGGTCTGGACTTTGAGAAGTCCTGCTCTACTGCTTTCTACTGAGGTGTGAACGGTTTGACAGAATGATACAACAATAAAGACTGATACAATAGAGGAGGGGTGAAATATTGCTGTATGTCACTGTCAGTCATACGTCATTTTTCAACTTGTAGTATCTGATTGCATGCATTGGCTCCATAGATGATCCACAATTTTCTACTTTCTTCCATATTACCCATGGCCACAAAAAAGCCTCTGGCAAAATATACCTTGAAAGCAGCTTTGGAGAAAATGGAAAGAGTGTGTGTGTGTGTGTGTCTGTGATAAAGTGAGAGAGGAAGGGGTGATAGGAAAAGAAAGAGAGGAAAGAGAGAGAGCAGTGTAGGTAGGCAGTGAAAGTAATGGTGCTGTTTATGGACTGGGGCTATTTTGTACATCAAAGTACACAGAAAAGTAGTGAGAGAGAGACAATGAGGGAAATAGAGAGACAGGGAGGGGAAAGTCTGCTGCAGGCCATTTGATTGTCATTGTTTCTCCTAGGTCATGTGGGAGTGCATACGCCTTGTTTTTATTCTTTTTGTTTTCCCTCCTCTGTTCTCCCTTTCTCCCCAGTAATATCAAGCAACACTGTTGAAAATGCTATTGACATAAGACTATAACAAGCACAGCCAGCTCTTCTTTGTTGTTTCCATGGATCAAAAATTCCAGATTGCTCTGTGTCCTGCCTCTCTCTATGTCTCTCTAATATGCTGTGTGCGACCTACCCTTCTAAGCCTTTCATAATCACTTTAAAGTAGTCAGTCTTAATCGCTTCATCCCTCTCCTTAATCTCATCATACCTATTCTTTAATCTCCTCAGAGAAATACTCTGCATACACAGTTATTCTCAACATAATCATTATAGATATATGGTCTAAATACATGTTTCATTTAGCTTTTGGACTTGAGATTTGATTTCATTATTGCTCACTGATCTGACTAGCTGCCCAAACATTTGTGCGGGTACCCATAGACACCCCCCCTCCACACACACACACACACACACACACACACACACACACACAAATGTCCAACTGACATCTCGGAATGCTTGGGATATGCAGCTGACTTTTCATTTCACATAAAAAGTTAATTTATGTTTCAGAAATGATGGTTTCTAAGCCAATTGACAAGTGAATAAAGTCAATGGAAATCAACCAGAGAAGGTTCGTCATGCTTTGATGTACATTTACACCCATGTTAATCTGAAAGTCACAAAATGGAGCCTCTTCCTTTTTCTTGACACTGTGCGGAGTGTCCTTCAGGTCTCCTTCCAGCGTCATGTGTGAGAGCCTGTCCAAAGAGATTTGACAAGGGCCCTGCAAGGAGAAGGAAATAAAACCCAGAGAGATGAGGCAAACATATTAATCTTGTTAAGTTAAACGCCGACCCCCACCTCCTCTCTCCGGGCTCCTCCGCTCTTCTCCTTTCCCCATTCCCCACCCAGATAATGTGCAGTGCTCACAGTGAAAAATCAGCTAATTTCAGACCACGACTCAGTCTGGCTTACAGAGGCTCTTAGGGTGCTGCTGAGCTCTGTGCTTCTACTCCATTAGTCGCCCTCCACCACTGTCTCTGCCTTTGTCTTTGTCACTGTTTCTGTGTGTCTCTCTCTCTCTCTCTCTCACAGACACACACATTCAATCTTCAGTCCCTGTCTCCGTCTCTCTCTTCACGCACACACTTACAGGAAAAACACTCGTGCACATTTATCTCGGCCCTCCATCCTCGGTCCATCCATGACCTTGAGATGTATGATGGATGTGGGTCTTTGTTGTAAGTGAGTTTTAAGTTTTAGATTGACAGGGATGGAACATATTGATTATGTTACTGAGAGCGAGAGTGAGAGAGAGGTAGAACGAGTGGGGGGAAGACAAACATACAATCACACAAATTACAAGGAAAAACAGGGGGAAAAAGAAATGCTTTTATAGAGCGTGTAGAGTTGATGGACAATGTTTCCCCCTTGTGGTGCTGGCAAGCAGGTAGGATGTATTTGTAGTGTGTCTTCAAAACCCAAACAAAGCATGTGAGGAAACAAGGGTTGAAGTTTGCTGAGTGCAGTGACTGTGTTTGTTCCCTTGGGGAATAAAAAGGGCATGGAAATTAAGCCCTGTGTTAAATTCCAATCTCTCTGTCTGTTTGTCTCCCCAACTAACCTACTCTCTCTCTCTCTCTCTTACTTACTTCTCATATAAAGATCCAAACATTTACTTTAATTAGCGTGGTAGGAAACATCAGCGTTACAGGATAGAACAAACAGCCCTCTATCTCACAGCTACACCCCTGATTGAACCATTTTAAAGGTTCTAGAAGGCAAGCAAGCATGGTTCATAAAAATAAAACTTAAATACATTAAACGTGCAAGTTAGTCTTTTTTACAAAAAAGGATGGAAGCTTTTCATCTAGTGTGATGAACAAGAAAGAAACAAAGTAAATCTGCAGGATATCTGAAGTTTTTCTCATCTGTCACAAGAGTAAATTGGGAAATCTTATCAGTCATCGCTGGCAGATGTTTGACAGCAAAAGAGAAAATGTCTTTTTGAATTTCACTTTAGTGACTATCTCCGCCACTCCATGCTTTCTAGTGGTACACTATGTTGTCTCCACTGAGTAATGAGATTATTCTTTAGCTTAAGTGACCAGTGAAAAGCCCACATCTCTTTCATATCCGGACAGATTTCCTTTTTACATCCTCTGGATCTTCTTGTGTCTGCAGAACAATGGAGGTCAGCCCACTAATGCTGACCACTGCTTTTCAGAGGGCACAAGAGAAAGACAGACAGACGGAGAGATGAAGAGAGACAGCGAGAGAAGCAACTGCACAAGATGGTAGAGCACTGAGTATTGAACCGCTGCATCCCTGCACTTGTTGCAGCACTATGCCATTAAAAGTATACATATGGTTGAGTAGGTTTAATATACAGAGCTAGGGCATACAACAAATAAAACAATTGTGTAAATAAAATGATGAGTTCCATCTATAATATTGTTGGAAGCTGCAGCCGGTCTATCTGGCTTCATGGATTACGGTGGGAATGCATCCGAACTGACCAACAGACGGAAGGCAGACACATCTGAGCTGAACCTTGTGTCACTTGGCTGTTAACAGTTTCTGGTGCAATATGTGTGTGTGAGTGTGTGCGTGCGTGAGTGTGTGTGCATGTATCTTCACCAAATGTACAAGCATATGGTCACCCTGTGACTGTTCAGACGCCATTAATGCTGCACGGCTTATACTGTGTGCAGCTTTCATTCTGTGGTGCCTTGATGGCCCTGCATGTCTCCACCATTATGCTACTGGTTTTAAGCTCTTGATGACACTGTATCATGAAAGATGGAGATTATTTCTCAAATTTGCAACCGAGATGGGGCAGATTATCTTTGCGCACATATCTCTACACTTTTGTAAGTTAGTACCGATGCTCTCAGTTTCCCTGGCAGCCTAATGTTCGGCTTCATGCAGCTGAAAGCTTTAGTTTATTCATGATATCAGAACGTGGCACTTTTCTGCAAGCTTTCTAAAAGGAGTTACATAACAAAACAACTGCAGTGCTAATGCTGCTAACATCAACACAAACCGTATTCAGTCTGACATTAAAGATACAGAGGGGCTATAGTCTTGTGCGTATAGTCTCTCTAGTGACCTCATATGAGGATTAACTCTATTTTAGGTCAGAGAAAATCTGCTTTTTATAGATGGCATGAAAATGTCATTCCTCCTGGGAAAAGTACAGTAAGATAAAGTGGAGGCTGACCACTGACACCATTGACAGAGAAATAGGGATGTAAAATAGGGTTGTCCGTATTTGTGTGTGTGTGTGTGTGTGTGTGTGTGTGTGTGTGTGTTTATACTGTAGGTAGAGAGTGGAAAATGTTGTCTGATCAGTATAGATGATGAGCATAATGAGTTTTATAGAATGATTTTAGACTTACTTTAGACTTAGAGCTTACACAAATCAAAACTCTCAGCTTCACTTGTTTATAAAACACATTATCCTTTCATTATTGCTTAATTTCTCATAGTCTTTGAAAAACTTGCCAATAATTACTAATACATCAAGATTGCAATTATGAGATTCTAGACCTCATATAGAGAGAAGACAGTGAATCTCATAGTGCTGGCTAGCTAAGTATTACATAGTAACTGATTAGGACTTAGCACATTTAGACTGGAAAATCTATCTAATCTCTATTGCAAACAATTTGTGTTGAATCAATTTCAGGTCAAATAGCGTTGCAATGTGCATTTGAAAACTGATGAGTTTGAAGAGATGAACACTGGAAGGCCTCTGAGAGTCCAGTAGAAATCACAGGGGGCATGACATTCTTTAGCTAAGAGAGAGGCAAGAACCCTTTCAAGAACAAGTACAGGAGAATAATTGGAGTACAAGTGCTAGACTCGCATTACCGGATCATGAGGGTAAGTGCTTGGGAGTTTGTGTGTGGTTGTGTGTGTGAGTGTGCTGGCAGAGAGAAGCGGCGGGAACAGAGACAATAGAGAGACAGACAGACAGACAGACAGATGAAGACACAAACTCAGAGATAGATAAAGGTTGGTGGATACCTTGGGGGGTCAGAGCAAAAGCAGTAACATGATCTGAAACCAATGTTCACAGCTGTTGAGAGAAAGAAGGGACCAAACCTCATGAGATGTGTCTGGGGTTAACAGCCCGCTAAATGCCCAGTGTGTGTCATTGAGACCATTTACCCTATCATACGTCCCAGAGATGAAGGCAAATGTTTTTGTTGTGCCATGGTAGTGCACATCCATACACAACTTTCTCTAACAAACCAGATTAATTCTTTGAGAGGTGACAAGTATGTTCAAATAAATCCTGTTACATTGCTTTGTTGGTTTTTCCGGGAGGGAAAAGTTCTTGTGCTAAAGAGTGTAGGGGATATATATTTAACTTAAGATGCCAGTATAAGTTAACATAGTGCAAATGCATGTTATTTATTTTTATTATCATTCGGCTCTGATGTAGTAAAAGGAGTTTGTGAATTTCCTAGTGAGGAACATGACATTTATTCTTTGGTGATTTTGAGTTTGGTTGTTGATCAAAGAGCAAAATAAAATGTGAGAGTAGGAAATGAAGCAACTATAAACCGAAGGAAAAATGTCTGTTTCACAGGTATATTTTCACAAAAAGTATAACATCTATAAAAAAATAAAAATGGAATTTACAACAGAATTGCGAGACATGAGAGAAATCCTCTGTAGATAAACATCAAAGCTTTTATGGATTCTCTGCTTGTGGAGGATACTAAGAAAAGCCAGGATTTGACTGGATGTTCCTGTAACAGCAACTTCACTTGTGGAAGTTGATACACATATAAATAAAGCTGAGGAGTGTCAATATGATTCCAGTATTAACCAAGCACAGGAGAATGGCTAACATAGAACAAAAATTACGAAAATTAAAATGCATCACCTTTTAAGTTGATAAGTTGACAAAGTTGTTTGCAAACTGTTTCTCAGTTCACCAGTTAGTGCCTTTGTGCAGTGGTTTATTAGGGCTTTTTCACTGTAAACAGCTGCTTGCTACACCGAAAACAACATGATGAGGTTGGTGAGAGTTAATCAGAACAGTTAAGTTTTTGGCTGGACAGCTAGAGCCAGAGCTGAAACTCTGTGAAGCCAAGGAGAGACACAGATTTGGGTGACATTGTCACATTGTTAACACATCTCTACCATCACTAACCTTCCAATGAAAACTCAACTAAGACTCTTCTTATCAACTAACATTTTGGTTGACTATTAGAGGGCAGCCCTAGTATATAGACATATTAGGACATATGTAGAGTTGAATGTTGGAACATATGGGGTATTTTTAAAGTTTCAATGCAAAGGAAACAACAATTGTGAGCACAGCACCTTTACCATATGGTAGTCCAGTGGAGCACGGCCTTTGTAAACAGCCTGTCCTCAGTTCTCTGAATGAACAGAAACTGATAAGTTACTGTTCACATCAGACACTACTAACAAGGATGCAGATTTGTTGTAAAAGGCCACAAGGCTTATTGAGAGCTAAAGTGAGAGAGACAGAGGGAGAGACAAAGAGAGATGGACTTGCCATTGCAAGGTGATACATACAGAAATACATTCCTGACCAAGACATACATTTTGCTCCTTTTGCCATGGACACAAGGCACAGTTACCTCTTGCTATGCTTGTGAACAAAAGTGTGAGGTGTGTACCTGTGTGTCATGGCTTGTATCTCAAAATTTCACTCAAAGTGTTACTAAAGCTCAAGACTTACTGGTTAAAAGGAGAAAATGTAGTTGCTATTATTTTGTTCCAAAATAGCACCAAATATGCAAACATTTTAAGAATAACTTTGTATATCTTGTCTGGCAAGCCTCCCCATCCCTCGCATTGTGTTGTGTTCTTATACACGACTTGAATTACACCGAATGTATTGAATAGATTTATATACTACTAAGTATGCATCCATATGCTGTTATCGATATTGACAGAATACATTAAAATTATTTATTTAGTATCCATCAGTTATAAAAGTCTTGTTCCATTATTTGTCTTGATCCTTTGTATGCTCCTTGGCAGTATACAGTGGATCCTTTCTTTGTCATGTCAATAAAGCCAATGATTCAATGATTCAAACTGAACTGAATTGAAAGAGACAGAGATAGAAAGAGACAGAGAGACAGGGAGATATTGATAGAGTGAGTGTGTTGTGTCCCTCTCTCGTTCTCTCTCTCTGCATGCTGAATTTCATCAGCTGACAGCACAGTAAGGGGTTATCATGATAGCCAAGCACTCAGCACCTTGGAAAACAAAGGATTTGACTCTCACAGGACATACATGTCTCAAGACATACTCTCGAATCACATGTGTAATCTTAGTCTTTCTCCTTTTCTCTCTCGCTCTCTCTCTCTCTCTCTCTCTCTCTCTCTCTCTGTTTTCCCTTTTGTCTCTTTTCATTTTGTCTCCTTGAAAAACCGTCTTTGTTTGCTTAATTCTCTAAGTGATTATACCATTGGCTATTAAGTTGGGAAAGAGAGCCCGTCAAACTAATGTTTGAGAGATCACTGTTCACAGCTGTACTGTTTGAATTAAGTACAACATTATTTCCCTAGACAATTAATAAAAGTGAATTTTTTTTGATGTACTTGAGACAAATAGCATTTTAGGAGCCACACTATTTTACTCCCTCTGCGGTTTGATAAAAGAGAACACATACTCGAGATGATTAAAGACCGAGACCTCTCTAGATAGGCATTAATTAGCCATAATATCAGTTTTGCCTTGGATTGTGATCACCTTGGCTAAGTGTTCAGTCTGCTCTTGCCATGTTGAGGTGCAGTGTAAATCCATTTGTATCTTCAGTGGTAATACAGTTTGAAACAGCCATGCCTTGAAGACAGCTTTTCTATAAAATCTCTTTGATGTGTTTGCACTAAATCTGATGATTAGCAACACTTTTTGAAAGCTGGAGCACTGAGATGATTGATACTTAGAAAATGACCCTTAAGATGAAAGTCATTGATGAGTGAAGGATAAAAATCCTCTGAGCTGTCCTCTACGCTGCAAAAGAATTACTTTGTCCTCAGCTCAAAAGATTTGGATCATTGATTGTTGATTCTAATATCTAAATTATCTTGTGAGTCATTGCTTCTACATGAAACAAATGCATGGTTTCTATTGATAACTTATTCATTATTGTTATTCACACAAATACAAAAGAAACAAGGCCCATGTTTCCAATATATATTGTATAAGGTTTTACTTTCTTTTATTCTTTTTTTTCTATTTGCGTGCAATCATTTTGCAGAAGAAGGTGCTTTTCACTGGACTGTATGTGACGTATTACTCTCATTGTGAAGACTCAGTGTTGAGTAGACTGATTGTTTAGGGGTTTTTTTCCGTATACAGCAATCATATCATTGAGTACCCCCAATATATAAAATATTGTGTTTAATATGAGGGTTACATTTTAACAACCTACAAAGATCAGAACCTGGCATCCTACAGATATACATTATGATTCAGCTTCAGTCGAAGTAGAGCTCTTGTCTAGCATTCCATATCTATACAGCTGGCCATTGAAACAACCTTTGAGGAAGATGTCAATCCCACTATGGCCAGCAGTGTGACAGTGACACTGATGATGCTTAGCTGATAAACTAGAAATGAATTGGCATGACACGAAAGACGGTGTTTGTAGATTCAAGGCTGACGGCTAAGCATGCACATCTAGATGTATCAAAGTTATCTTGTAATTCTGTTATTAAACCATATTAAAATGACTTTCAGGTCAATCTGACTGTGTTATCATGAAAATTATCACAAAAAATCTCCAACAGCTATTTAATAATAATACAGCAGCTATTTGCTCAAGTAAAATTAAGGGTAGGCTTGTCCACTTGAACCATTGTCAACCGGTCTTTTAATCCAAGTTTCTTGAAACAAACGTTCCATGGATAGGAACGAGTCACATGGATGTGTGTTCTCATATTAAGCCTGTCTGAGGATGTGGCTACTTGTCAGATCAGGTCACTTTAATTGATTTATCTGCTTGGCACAGCTGCATGCACACTACAATCTATCTTGTTTTAGAATTCAATTTGACTGCCTGCATCACAACAGCTCCCCGACAGAAAATCAATATACCGCATACATAAATATCTATGTAGGTAGACAGATAAATAGATGGATAGATGGATAGATATATGTCTTAACCTTGACTTATTTTATGATCATAAACTGCCAGTCGGGCACAGTATTTTAAAAGGGCTCTTTCTTTTCATTCTTTGACCTGCACATACTGAACCCTTTTGCCCATTGCGTCTCAAGGTCAGACCATTTTTCTGAAGTGAACTAGCCCCCTTCTGCTGCCATGCAGTTTTACTTTGTATTTTCCTTTTCTTCAGTCGTTTCTATCTACCACTGAACCTGCCAGGGTGAGAAGTATTATACACATCACTACCCTTCAAACAGAGACAGGAGTAGGAAACTGGCTTGGTGCTAGAGAGAGACAGAGCTTCACACTATCCTATTCTGTCTCAGGAGAACGTCATCTGAATTCATCTGAACAAGTATTTCTCTCTTTGTTGTTTTTTGTTTTGTTTTCTTACAGTAACTTGTACCAAAGTACCTGGTTTCCAAAGTGTCTGATGGAATACCTACTTGAAAAGAACTGTCATTGTTAGCTATGTATCACCTATGACAATTTTTTAAATGATAAATAATTAATTCCTGCAAATTCAACAACTAAAGCTTGTTAGCTGCATGCTGAATGAATGTTCTTGAAACCCTTTTACTGATCCCTTTTAAAGGTCTGATAACAACATATCGGCCAATACATAATTTTTTTTAACATAAACATAGAACATCAACAAACAATCTTAAAATGGTTCCACTTAGTTTTTTTTAAAATTGTTTCCAAGATACATACTGAATAGAAAATTTTACAGTTGAAAAGTCAACTTGTCAGTGCTCTCTTGTGGACAAACTATATAATGGTGACACTGTTTCTAAATTCCTAATCCTAATTAGGCATTTCTAAACTGCAATTTCTTGTGACTTACTAACCAATATACAGTATATGGAACAAGCTAATATGATATATCGACCTACACAATGGGGTTGAGGGCCATGCTCAAGGGCACCTCAGTGGTGGTAATGAGAAAGGGTGGGAGGGATTTATCCTGCTGGTCCCAAACTCACTTCTCTAACCTTTAGGCTTACCTTTTAATATATCTGGACAGTGGTTAGCAATTACAAATGTCGATGTCTGTCTGAGATTACTTCAGTTATGAAGGTATGACATATATTAAAACTAAGATATTCCACTTTGGAATGAATGTGATTGGTGATTTGAAGTAACATGTCAAAAAAATGTATGTGAAGACCTCACACATATCAGAATTATACAAGGTGCATACAGTGCATCTAGTAAAAGGCCCTCAAAAGTGGAAAATGAAAAAGACATTTTACAGATTGATGACGGACCAGATGAATTGGTAGATGTTTGGTAGTTTACCGTACAGACCTACTGCTAATAATTTTCCAAATTTTTCCACTACTCCATCACAAGTCACAGTTTAATATAATATACTGAAAGTTTAAAAACTCTCTTGCACTTATAGCAATATTCATTGTTACTGACTTGTACAAACTGTATCCAATAAATAAAACAACCAAATATATATGAAAAGTGCATTCAACAACACATGCAGTGTCTCACCTTTTCTTCTGAATATGTTATTGTTATTAATTAATTAAGTTAATAGAATTTAAGTCCAGATGTATAAATTATCATTTGTCCAGGGTACTGTAAGTACATTATACTATATAGATTTTGCAATCTACTTGAATTGTAGCACAATTAGAGTCAGACATTCATATTTTCAACTACTAGTATTAAAAGGTAATTATGAAGCACTATTAGTGAACAGGGAAATCACCACTATCCCCTACATAATCTCAGAGTCAGAATAAAAAATTCCTGCAGTATCTAACTCTCTGGCTGATGATGGGATCAGTAAGATAATGGAAATGATAATTTAAACAAAGAACAGAAGATTATTTCAGTGCAATTTCTTAACATGTATCTGTGTAATTTCCCCAGAGCTAAGTGGCCCTGTCAGTGTCCAGCTTGCTCTCCCCCTTCATTGCGCTCACAGGGCGCTTTCTCCCTTGTTCCCCATACACAATGGATAAGCTCCTGGCTTTGTCCCTCTGGGGCTTTTTGATTCACTTGAAGAGAGCCAGAACAGACACCTCCAGCGATGACAGGGCATAGCATGTCTATGCGGACTAAACATACTTGCTGCAGAAGTCATCTTTGCTGATCAAGCAGCTCAAACGACGTAAGGCTGCTTAGGAATAAATTATACGTTCAATGTATGGATCAGTCATTGTGTTCAGAAGAGGAATAGAAAGACAAGTGTTAATGATATAGAGGTGGTTTTTGTTGGCATTACTTAGTTATTTCATTTTTTTATTTTGATATGCTTATACACAAACACTACAGCTACACTTGGGGATACTATAATGGACTCTACAGTATTTACGACTGTACTGGAAAACAATGTAAATTTTTTGCAAGTCACTGTATTTATGTTCAGTAATACCTTTTTTACAGTGCTGCCTTTGAAATAAAAAAATAATAATAAAGAAGGGAAACAAAAGCTACAACATGAAAAACACCTTTAAGAAATCAGTCTTAATATAGCAATAGATTGCAGTGGCTCACAAAGCTAAATGAAAAAAGAAAAAGGCATAGGTTTGAAATTCCCCAGCTTGTTTGTCTGGCTGAGCGGCCTTAATTTGGTTGTATCGCATTTATGCCTCGTGGTTGATACGGAGCAAGATGAATCATTGCAAAATATGAGCCAGATCAGCCGCTTGTTTCCTGGAGGTAAAAGCTTGTAAGACCGCTGGTAAATACACCCAGAAGAGAGCATATCCTCTGAGACAAAGAGGAGTAAAAACAAGACAAAATGATAAAGACGTTGGGGTAAGAGGATGTTCCTCTCAGCTTTTTGGATTCCTGATAGAATATTCTGTGTGTTTATGTGTTATTGTATGATTATAAGAATTTTAAATTGATTTTATTAGGCACAGAAAGGAAGGAAACATTAGTGTAGATTAATACATGGAGGTATCATTTTAGGACATTTTCTTGGTACATTGAACAGAATGTGATTAGCTATCTTTAGGACTTCACATTTGCCAGCCCTTAATCTCCTGCCTGTCATCGAGATCATCTAAAAGTGCTGAGAGGCTGACCCCCCCAATCCACAGTGTCTGAAATCAGAGCAAGATCTTTGCAGTTGTAGCACATTTCCAAGGCCAGCTAATACCCCCTGTACAATCTGCGGGTTTCTGATAATGGTTTGTAAAATCTTTCATCTTGACATAAGCTGGTATATGCTGAGTGGCTCCACGTTTATCTTAAAGCAACAAAAGCAAGGCCAAAACATGTAAGGTAATCACTTCAAAGACCTATATGCTTGACTCCAGCGTTAGATCCTGTTTTCTTTCTAATCAGCCGTTGACCATGTGGGCATTATGTGCATCTGGAATTAGTTTACAAGATGTTGGTACAGCATTGGTGAGAGAAGCAAATTGGGTCTTTGCTCTTGAGAAATGTTATAGAAGAAAACAAGTTTTGTAAAGCAGGCCCTAAATTAGTCCAACATTTAATGACCTTGTCCTGAATAACACGAAGATGACAACACCTTTCTGGAACTTATCTGTCTCCTAGCTATTTTACACACTATACCCAAAGGCAGTATGTTTTGTAGACTTAGTTTTTGTATTCTGTCTTTGCTTTCATCTTTGGACACCCAAAAATATCCACTTGCATTCTCTCATCTAGAGGGCAGATGAGGATCAAACTATCAACTCTCTTTAAAGAAAACGTTGCTTGCCAAGCTTTGGTTTGGATGTCGCCAGGCAAAAACTACAACTGATACTATTTTGGGGAAATGCTAAAACAACCAGTGTCTTAAAAAACAAGCCTTTCTTTCCCGTAACTCTTGGTAAGGTTCACACGAACAGAGCGAGGGGCAAAAGACAGACAAATGTGACAGGGCATAAACCTCCCCTGTTGAGTAATGAAATTAAATGACAGCTCTTGAGCGAGGAAGGGATGCTGAGTGAGAGAGAGAGCAGGGGAGAGAGGAGTGGGGGGATTTTGTCCAGCCAGGAAATTGAAGCCATCACAAGCAAATTGAGTTCAGGTCCTTTTGGTGGGCAAGAGCAGACCAATCAATTTGGCCTACTACTCAGTGCCTGTCAGCCTCATAGAAGGACACCTTGGCATCCAATAATAGAAGCACAGTAAACAACTGAAGACCTGGCTCAGTTAGTCTCAGCTAACAGCTAGCTATCCATAGTCATTTCTCCTCAGGGGAAACAAATATATGACAGTAGTGTGCACTGTCCTTGTTGCACTGCAGTGTTGTGGTGTCTGTTCGTGGTATGGTTTAAGGGAAATGCTGCTCATAAGATAAAAAGTAGAATATTTTATCTTTGTATCCCTCACTTCTCTAAGGACACAAATAAGGTAAATGAAAGCAAGGCACAATCTGTGTCAGTAAATAAATCCTATCAAGACTTTCTAGGTTGGAACCACATTTTAATGAACCTTGTTTGGCCTTTCCCTTTTGCTAATCTTTGGACAGTGACACAACATTCTTGCTAATTATCTCGATTACACAGCAGGAACACACTACATCACAGTTCTGAGGCAACAGTCGGCGAGGGGTGGAATCATATAACCCCAAAGGCCTAATTATCTCTGTTGGTTCCCAATTAATCCATTAAGTTGTTTTGGCTCAGCTGCAAGACCTGAGGCACCATTTTATATACCAATACATTGCACCATCACACAGCCATGTTACGTGAGCTTTTGTTTTGTAGCGATTCACTGTTAATACTGGCAAGCTCTGCCCTTTCATTTACCTTCAAAGTGTCTGAACTGAAATATCCAGGAATCTGTGATGTGAATCTGTGATTCATACAATTTCTACAGAATATTCTCAGTCAAACAATTAACATTTAAAGTAATCCAGAGTAACCCACATTCAAATTTAATGACTCCACAGTTCTGCAGAAAATGCCACTCTCGACCCTTTTATTCTCATTGCAGAACCCAGTGTAACTCTACACCCTCTCAGTTTCCTGCCTCTACTGGCTTACTATGATGAAGTTGCTGGGCTTACTATATGTAAAACTGCACTGATGGTATTGATAGCTTGCAAAGCAGTCAATAATCGTTTATGTGATAAGCCACTGGACTTGTGGGGGAGGCTGACAAAAGGCTTCAGGGCCAAGACGGGTTATGAGATTCATGGTGATACAGGCTGTAGACATTAGGTTTGTGTACATGCTGCCAGTGGGATAGTGGAGTCAGCTTTTGTGAATGATTGTTTGAATATTGTAGCTGTCTCTTTAAACTAATATTGTGACTTTCATCAAAAATAATCTACATAATTTTTTTCTCTTGGTCGTGTCATCCCCATTTTCCTCACACCAATGTTGTCTTTCTCCCTTTACTGTTCTGTCATAAATTGGTAACGAGGGATGGTGAGAGGAAAAACCAATATACATTTCTTTTTTTATATGACAGCAGTGTGGTGTCCCAGTTGGAATATTATTTGGCAGGTTGTAAGAAGGTCCCTAGTGAGCTCATGCAAATTTGCAAACACTTATATACCAGTTGTTCTGAATCTGTTGCATTTAGTTTGTCTTTTATATGGATAGGGAATGGAGGTACCCATCTGTACAAAAACAGCTGAGCTTGTGTTTCAGCTTATGTAACTTGCAGACATCCTTGTTTTTCTCTCTCTAGGGATTTTATTACTAGATGTGTAATAAGTTATTGCTCCAGGATATTCTTCAACAGCAAACATTATTTTGAGTGTATATCCATGACTTGGAAAGCATATCTTTGTGCCAAAATATTACTGAGAAGGCATGAAACCTTTATATTATGTGTGTGTGTGTGTGTGTGTGTGTGTGTGTGTGTGTGTGTGTGTGTATGCGTGTGTGTGTGTGTGTGTGTGTGTGTGTGTGTGTGTGTGT
>JAVQJD010013060.1:0-21144 GCA_036023655.1 Nannoperca australis
TCCTTGCTAACCTGTGAGAATCCATTCTGTTATGGGATTCCCTATCTCACAACTGACTTCTTTGGGTTTTGCTATTGCTTCCAATAAAGACATTGTAACCAGGTTCTTCCTGGCCCTTCTTGACTGTGATAATGTTTACTTAACCTGGGAAGTTATAGCTTGTTTTGTCATTTTACCACAAAACGCTTGTATAATGTTTTTAAAGCACGTTATCCTACTTTAAACCAACATTCTGGGAACATTAAAAAACACAGCTGAGAACGTTTGAATAATATTAGGACATAATGTTCTGACATTGTCAAAATGTTATTAAAAACATTTTAACAATGTTTTTAGTGAACATTATCCTACCTTTTAAGAAGAACATTCTAGGATTAAAAACTTCCCACTGAAAACATTACTAGAACATTGCATGGTAATATTTTCAGAATGTTCTTAGAACCAAAGCTTTTTAGCCAGGTAGCCGTCTAGTAGTGGTAAAAATATATGTGTTTACATGTGTTTTACAGTATGAGTATTTATGTGTGAGAAGCTACAACATGTAGACTACAGTGTGTGTGTGGATATGTTCTGTGTGTGTGTGTGTGTGTGTGTGTGTGGTGTTTATTTACACATGTAAACAGTACATTCTTAAATATAAAGCATGCCTACTCATGCTCATGCATTTGAAAGTGCTTAATAAATTATTTTAATTCTGACGGCACACGTGTTTGTCATCGTGTATTTTGATGCAGGTAATCAAGAATTTTAATTTGCCAAAATTTTTACCATAATATTGAAAATTGGTTTGGGCGCTTTATTTTACTGCTTGAGTGTAGTGCAACATTGTTCCACATGGTGGCAGTCTTGAGCTTCATTTGAAATCAGAACCCTTTGTAAATGTGTGTATAGGCTGTGTGTGAATTAAATTACAGGCTCACAATCACATCTTTTCTATAATCCAGCCAATATATGAAATTCCTGGCATATAAATCTTGACATTGATTTATATCTGTCAGGCTGGGGAAATAATGGTCATATTACTTTGCTTTTGAGCAGACATGATCTGATATCTGAGACATGATCTGATATCTTGATCAGCTATCAGATCATGTCTCCTATCTTGATCAATATTTGTCATCTCTCATCACTCCTCTGGTGCTCTCAGTGATGAGTCTGTCTGCTGTGGGTTAATGGAGACGGGATTGATACTGCAGCTAAATGATCTGGGGCTGGGGGGCTGATTTCATTTTTTTCCCAAAGACAGGTTGATCACACAGAGCCAATCAGCTTCCACCGTTCACTGGATGAGAACCATCACCTCGGTACTCCAAACTCGCCGGCAACGGTATTGTGCAGTTTGTGCAGGACTTTATCGTTTTGTTTGTGTAATAACAATGCTAACTTAGAACCATAAACCTTTTGATTAAGCTGCTGATTGAAGTCTGCTGTGGATGTCTGGCGGCCTATTGAGTACTACCCTGTGGTTTCATTATGATAGATTAAATTAAGTCTGACTACAGCACAAGAAAAAACAAGAGAATTACATAATGGAAAGTAAACAGCATTTTATTCCACCTGCTGACCTGTTGGCATTTACTTTATCATTAAAGCTGTCATCTCAAACAGGGAATTTAAATGATCATTTGTCTTCATATTGGACATCCAAAAAATTTCAAGCCAGTCCCTAAAAAACATTTTATTTTCTTCTTGTTGAATCTGAAAGCTCTTTAAATATTACACATCAGGATTATGAGAGTTAGACCGATTATAGTGGGATGACGGGAGTTCTGTGTCCCTGGATAACCTTTACTGTCTGAGCTCAGCTGTATAGACCAAGACTCTTCTCTAGTAATGGAGATCGGTTATCTCTTGAAGTTGGACTTGACTGCTGGTCTGAGAAAGATTTATGATGTGTGGCACTAAACCAGCAGCCGTCCACTGCAGCCGCCCTCCAGCGTTCACCGCTCTGTATTTTCAGCAGGCCATCTGTGGGCCGTTTCGGATGCCAGCTCCAGTCATCTGGGCAAATATAAACTGTGTTAGTCTCTGTTTACTTTAATATTGTCTTATCAGCCTTTATTTCTTCCTGCTTCATATTTTATGCCAACACCACCCCTCCCTGTGAAGTGTCAGATACTCGGCTTGCAATTTAAAACCGTCACATCTCCATTAGATGTTTCTGCTGGCACAAGATGGCAGCTTTAAGGAACATTTAAAAATAAAGGAGAGAAAAAGTCCAGTTTATACTTATCAAGAGAAGAGAAACATGAACAGAAAGACAGTGCTGCCTTGTTGTTCAAGAGTGATAAGTGAATCCAGAAGATGAGGCTCTTATCAGTCCTGAGTGTGTCCTGGCAAATGCAGGCGTCACAGAGAGGCATGTGCGACAAAGGTGTGAGGGCAGATAAGCATGTACGTGTGAAATGCTTCAAAGATGAGCTTAACTCTGATATTAAAGTGGGGTTTAAAAGGAAGAGAGAGATGGGCTTACAGAAATGGATGCTGACATCTTGTGTTAAGAGTTGCTGTAGGGACGTCTTCATTTCCTCATGCACGTTGAAAAGTGCTGCTGCAAAAAAACAGCTGGGAATACAGATTTGTTGTGATTTTAAAATCCTACTTAAGTAGTATCAGCTAAATGTACTTAGAGTATCACAAGTAGTACACCCTGTTCTGCATAAACAATGGCAACTCTGACTGACATTATTAGATTGTTAACATAAATGCAACAACACATCAGTAACACTTTACTGTTTTAGCAGGTTGAAGTAGAGCCAGGTTTAACTACTTAATGTGTTAAAACTGTCTCAGTATTTCAAAATGTTTTCAAACCCCTGACGAACCAGAGTGAACCCACAGAAACTGGAGGTTCATGAAAAAATGTCATTATACATCTTTCAATGAAATGTACCATATTTTTCTTAACTGTCAGCCATCTCCTGGGACCCACATTGTCAGCAGATACAGCATGTACAGTAATGCTAATTTTAGCTTTTTGTGTTCTGAAATAGCCTTCCTTGTTTTAACTTACATCTGTCTGATGCTAAAAAGAAATTACAAAATGTATGTTCATGCCATCTTCAAAAGGTTGAAACATACCAGTAAAAGTGATATAGTATTATATTTATAGAATCGTTTATAGTATATATATATATATATATATATAGTAAATTATTTCAATGATGTGTTTACCTTTCATTTACCAGATGCACCTGTTTACAGTGTTCTATAATTTACCAGCTCATCTTAATATTCTGATGTTCACCAATTTTGCTCTACAATCCTGTGCTGCCACCTTCGGGGAGCTGAGGTTCAGTCTTGTGACAAAGAAGATCTTCTTAGTTTGTTTTGTATGTATCATCTGCCTTCCCAGCTCATAAGGGAGCAGTGCAGTCATTCTTGTTTGCTCATGGAGTGTAGCAGTGTTGTAAAACTGGTTTAATGTCCTGTGGAAAACAGAATTGGCTCAGCACAGAAAGAAAAGTGAAAATATGGTCTGCATTTTCAGCTAAGTAATTTGACAGTAGTGATGATGCACAATTAATATAAACTCATTGATCAATGAGAAAGTGTTTACTGGGGATATATTCTCCAGATCTAGATATTGAAACTGAAAGGTTTAATATTGCAGGTTTGATGGCGACACTCCGGATCTCTACACGGGCAGCGATGCAGCCGTGCGTCTCGCGTGGTCTGTGTGGCGCAGAAATAAAAAGCAAGATGCACTCACACTGCTCAGGTAGGGCGTGTGGCGTGACGTGACATGACTGATCAACATGTGGATAGATGATAACAGCCCTCGGACCCTACTAGTAGGTGTATCAGACCCCTTCAACCCCATATCTATGAGGCTGATGCCTTAAATACCTCTAACCACTAATAATCCCTATTCAGTCGAGTCACAACACTAGAAAAGGGGGCCTGAGGAACAATTGGGAAAAACAGTTTTGGGTAAAGTGAAACAGCTAGTTACTTAACTACCCAGCTATTAAATGTAGTTCAGATCTTTTTTTATTGCTTCTTTTGTCAGTCAACTCATAATCACTGCCTCAGCAGTCAGAACTGTTAGTAACGTTAGCGACACTAAACCATGCTCACATAATGTTAGTTACGCTAACAACATTTTAACAAATGCCAACTCATTAAATGTCTGTGTATTGTCCAATAAATTATGTTAATGTGCAATGTGTAAACTGTTGAAATCTCAAAGGGCACCAGACATTGAGTTTAATTCCATCCAGAGACGCTGCTGGCCTAGAAAGTGTCCCTGGAATAATCAAAAATACATTAACTGTATCTGCCTGCATGGAAAATGATCTCTGGATGAACTTCAAACAGCATGAAAGTGTCTGTAATCTACCAAATGTACTATGTGTGTCTGATTTAAGATCTGTTACACATTACAGAGCCATAAGGTTTTCCATTTTTAAAAGGTAAACATTGTTTCCCCAGTAGCTTGATATTTCAGGACGCAGTTTCCACACTTCTCTTCACATCCTCCCATTGTGCTTTTGGGTGGAGAGTTGAAAATGCGTCGGATGAGTATTGCACTCCATACAGAAAATAGTTTCAGAATTTTTATCCGACAAAATGTCAGAACGAAAATCTACATTTAAAACCTTTTTTAAACTGTAATTGTTGCAACCACTTCAAATAAATCCTCTTTTGCAGAGGCATGGCACAAACTGAAGATATTGTTTATGCGTCTGTTGTCCATGAGCAGAGAGTGGTGACAGGTATTTCATCAAAGCAACGACAAGAATCTGAAAATGCCTTTCAGTGGCATGAACAGTCAAGAGCATCATGCTCCTTATTAATGTTGCACTCAACTCAAATGTCCTTTTGTCTTTTCAGTCCCTTTCAGTTTCTTATCCATTTAGTTTCAGCCCATTCATCATAGTTTTTTCTCTACAAATGAGTTTCTCACTTCACTTCTGTGTGCAAGACCAATTCATTTTTTTTTTGTGTCATTTGCTAGATGTGACAGGCATGACTTTGTCAAACTTGACAAAAACAGACTCTTGGCTAATTATAGAGGCAATGATTATATTTAGAAACACAGTACTCCTTTTAAAACAGTTGAATATATTTTTACCCACACTAAAACTGTACTACATGTGTAATGAAATATATGAAGAAGTTTAGATTCAACCGGCTGTTGCTGCCTCTTGGAAAGTTTTTATTCATGTGGGGGTGGATGACTAATAAAATCAGTTTGCTTCTGGTGGTCTGAGCTAGCTATGGATGCTGTGAGTGAGTGAGCAGGCAGGCGTGGGTGAAGCTTCCTATCTATTGAGGGAGAGAAAACACATGCAGCGCTGCACTCGCTCACCGAGTGAGCCCACTTCAGCACCCCATACAGCTTCCATTGATGAGAGCGGCACTTTTCGCCCCCGTCTCCCCCATAGAGCCACATTTCATGCATTAGAGACTTGCTTCAAGAGAACCTGCGAAAGAGTAAATGGACAAATATAGGAGAGGTCAGGCTCTGCAAGCTTTGCTGCAAGACTTGCTTACCTTGCCATATGCTCCATTTATCCTGGTGCAGTGAATGATAAGGTGTTTATGTGCAGTGAATCTTTTCTCCTCTGCTTCTTGAGCTCAGCACGTGATCAGTGCTGTCTGCATGTTGAACCTGAAGCTCACATAGTGGTTCAGCATACTATTGCTCTGGAAGCTAATGTTCTGATTGTATGGCAGGTGGTGCAGGTGCATGATGGTCCTTCCAAGTCCTAAAGGGGAATAAAGTGCTGCCCTCATTGTGTTCTGACATCCTGACTTTAGAAAGCAGGCATTGTTCCTGTTTCTCACAGCACGCTGGCAGCTAAAGTCACCTCAAGGCTAGACAGTGAGTGATGCCAAAAGACGTTGAAGAGCCATGTCAGTTGCACCAGAGGCCTGTTCCTGCAATAGCAAATAGTCAATATAATGTTCTGGGATCGACAATACACTCTGACAGGCTTCTCTAACCACACAATCCATGTCTTGTTCAATGGTTCTCAACCTTTGTTGTCTGACGTACCTTGACAGCCCAGTTGAGCTCAATTATCACCTCATCAACCCTCTGCATCATGTTCCAAATATGTTCTTGCGGCGTGGATGTTGTCTAACACTATCAATTAAATAAAAGTGGATAACGTTACTTTTTTTAAAAATCAATTCACTGTATAGGTTGCTATGCTCAACAAGTTTGTGCTACAACTATTTGGACTGCCACAAGCTCGGACGTTTCAGCAATTTATCCATTACTCTTCGCTAACTATTTCAACTGTCCGTTGTTTCTCTGCTCTCGTCTCAATTGCAGCACATGGTGACAATGTGTTACATCTGACTCCAGTTGATAGGCAACTTAATAGTAGCCTAAAGATCAGCATCACACCAACTTGAAATAGTATTCATTTTTCTCCTTTAACACAAATATGTGGATATATTTTGTAGTTGATTAGTTGAGCTTTCATACTCCCTGGCAACTCCCTCAGGGTGAAAGTACCCCTAGTTGGGATTCACTACTCTAAGACACTCCTCAAAGAGACTGAATAAGATTATGAGAGCCACAGCAGAGGATGTTTCATTTTCCATGCCAAATGTATTTATTGACTAAATTTACAGTACACAATAAACACAAATAACCCTCTTCACCACTGCTCAGCAACTCTGTGTACACTGTGACAATACCTTTGTTCTCATTCAATTAATGGTCCACCTGTCTCTGTTTACAGATGGATCAATTTCCAGTACATTCCTTGAATAAACAATCACATAAAAACCCACTGGCTGACTGTTTTTCCAAGAAATTCATTTACAAAGTGGACAATACACAATCTGCAATAGTACTGACAGAGAATACATCTAAAAGGTAAAATAAAACTGCTGTCAACGACTAATGTGATAAAAGATAAGTAGTTCTTTACTGCTATGAGCTCAGTTTTTGTCTAACATATAAGTACTGCACAGTCTTTGTGGGAGAGTAGTTGTCTTTCTCAGCACTTTTCTTTTTTTCTTCTTGTGGTGCTGGTGGAATACCTTGGTGGGAGTGCTGCATCCCAGAAATAAAGATTCAGTCCAGATCAATATGCAGTCCAAGTAATACTCCATCCACACATTTAGTTTTTTCTGGGTTTTGTCTTTTCACATAGCTTCTTCTTTTCAGAGACAACCAGGCAGCAACACAGGCACACGTCTTCAGAAGAGGTGAAGAGATCTGTCCACTCTAGTCTTTTCCTTTCATCCCATCTTGCCTCCTTGCCTATCTCCACCCAAGCAAACCGGTCCCAGTGCTATACGTGCCCAGGCTTGGACAGGTAGGCTATGAGGGCCACAACCACCCCCACATACATCCCTGTTCCAATGGTGATGGAGAGAGCAGCCAGGAAAAGGGCTCTTCTGGAGCTCATTCCTGCTCTGGAGAAGTCTCCCTTAGCGATGGCCTTGCCAGTCTGACAAAATAAAGCAGAGAGTGAAATGAGCCGTTGTGTTACTCATCAGGACCGAGTGTATGAGTAGGTGTTAAGCCACAGTTAAAAGGGAGGAAACAAGAAATGCTCTCGGGGAGCCATTAGTTACCATGGCAATTAGGTCATTATTCCTCTGACAGTGACAAATGTGTTGTGTTGGGTGTTTTGGTTTCCTATCAAAAAAATTAGACTGGCCTTTATTTATTCTTCTGACACATTTTCTGCTGCAGTATAATTGTCTCAGCAATTACTGTGGAAGATGTTGCAAAACCATTAAGATGGTCTCTCCTTTGTTTGAGGGTGCAGGGCATGAGCCCAAGCTCTTCGGACCAGAAACATACTGTTGTTAGACAAACTTAAGGTGTTGCTATAATTACAAATGAGGTCTCAGCTATGGATACAACAACTTAATATAACATAGACTAATTGCGCTGCTCACACAGAACATACTGCAGACCAAAACCTCACTGTTAATTGTTTTCTAAAGCGAATACAGAGGACGGTCAAGTGGGCAGAACCTGCTGAATTTACGTAGTCAATCTTCAGAAACAACTGAATGGAGGGTCACAGGGTGGAAAATGGGCTGCAGTAGCAGTTGTCAGAGTGCTTGTGCTCACTGACCTTAAATATAATGCAGGGTAATCAGAGTTAATGACAGGCTTGAGGTATCTGGGCCTTTACCTTGTGAGAGTAGTAAAAGGCAACGATGCCCAAGGGCCAGAAGCAGCAGAGCATGGAGAAAATGGCTAGGCCCAGGTAGTCCCGAGGGGGCAGCACGATGAAGTTGTCCTCACTCTCGCTGTCACTGGAGCTGTCACTCTGGAAGACATCGGGTTGATGAGGAATAATTAAATGTCAGAAAGGGAAAGGATGATGCACTTTTTACATAACTACTAAGTACAATTTGTGAGACAAATGACACATCCAAAAAATAAGACAAATGTGAGCGCAGTGATCTCGAGATTGACACCGAAATGATAATGGAGTATAGTTGACGTGTTGATTGTCAGGTATACTTTGGACATCTTCACAGTGATGTAGCTTGACAACTCGTGCCCCCCTCAAGGCCAGAGTATCTGCCCTTGTTCCACCACCACCAGCAGCACCACCACCACCCAGGACAGCATGTGCTCAGCCAGCCAAAAAGGATTTGGTGCCTCTGTCAACACCCATGAGCGGCCTGACAGATAACACAGGATTAACGGATTGTTCCATCATTGCACGGTGACAGGGGAAACAGCAAGAAGACAGTGTCATTTATGTGCTAAATTGCTTCTACAGCATGAGAGACCTCCACTATCTCTCCTCAATACACCCGGTGTCTTACAAGGCTGTGAGTGTACAACAAGCTCCCAATACTGGGCCTCGATACTCAAACTCAGGGCCACAAGGGCTGAATGTGCTAATGAATGGTAGATTTGAATGCATCTCAGACTACACTGGCACATTGTGCCTACAGCAAGGATGGCAATGTGACTGCACTGGTGACCTTTAAGAGGATGTCGTCTTATTTTTCTCAGCTGTCCCAGAGATGGAGTGGATGTTTTTCTAAATAAATAGCCCCCATAAGGAGCAGGTTTCATTTGTTAGTCTTGCTGCCTGTAGAGATCAATCAAAGCGGGGAAAAGGAAGGCACAAAAAAGAAATCGATATGTAAGGCAGGAACTGAACCAACCATTTTAGAGGTAATTAAAGAACAGTCAGGGAGTCAGGCAAAGACAGGAACCGTACTTGTGTGCTGACGACCACATTTTTAAACATGTTGTGCACAATTATCTCATTCAGTTTCTAATCAGATCTACAGTTACCAAACCACAGAATCAAATGTAATTATCTTGTACACATTTGGGCACATTTCTGTGTAGAAACCTTATTTAGATGTTAGTGGAGGACAGCAGCGCTGTACTATTCAGACAGTTTCCAAAGAGCTACCGCAGAGAAAAGATTATGAAGCTCCCTGTTATCTGCTTTATGAACACTGTCCACCTGGACAGCCGGGTGTGATCCATCAACACAGCAGCTGGTCATAACCACATAATCTGACATCACATGAATAAACCAGTGGGACCAAACTGCAGTAATCTCCTTCTATCTTTGTAGCAAGACCTGATAACAGTTGTGAGTGACTGGTCCATTCAATCCTAGTGACAGCTTGCCTGACATCGAGTCCGACCAGACTGGGGACGCACTCCCAGTCTGGTCTGATGCCAGTATAACTGATGGCGCACCACAGAGGCACAGTGCCTTTCACAACCCTGTCACAGCTATCTCTGAGGCCTCGTTAGATTCTGGAGGGGACAGTCGACTCCACAGCAGAGCACACACACAGACCCCAGCACCCTGTTACTCGGGGCAATCACAGCAGCAGCATCCACATGCTCTTGTTACTGTGTTACCTGCAATGTATTCTTTCTGTCACACAAATGTCAAACATCTGCTGACAACAAACTAGCTGTGGAATTTTAAAGTTATACTACCTTGTTTTTTTTCCTGTTGCTGGGTCTAAACAATGGATGGGGCCCCATGGAAACACAGTGATAATATGTGTTGTAGTAAGAAGTATAAAAAAACATATCTGCTGACAAAAAAAATGTTTGATGGGAAACCGCCACAGACTATATCCTGGATTTTTTTAGGATGTACATGAAGCCTTTGCCAGCTCTGCTCTCTCTCTCTCTCTCTCTCTCTCTCTCTCTCTCTCTCTCTCTCTCTCTCTCTTATATTTAGCCTCCATAGCTGTAAAAGTCCTCTAAATGTTTGATTTGACTTCTATGCATCAACACACAGCTGGCACTGTGTGCGTTTTTATGATTCACAAAACACATGAATCTTAGCCGCAAGACACACACATGCAGGGAAAGTAAAGAAACGCAGGTGCTGAGCAAAAACTCTCATATTCCAGCTGGAAACCCAACTTTAATTTGAGCACTGTTCATCATATTCATTTTCTCTTTTGAATTGACGTGGAATAACTTTAGCTCCAGGCTCACCTGCTCCAACAGTCATGCATCAGCGGCCCCGCTTAATACCCAGCATTACTTATGGCATTAATGGTAGTCGCTGCCATGTCTCTATCTATCTGGCAGGCCTCCGAGTGACAAGAGCCGGCGCGATCATCAGCCCAGTTAGGCTGCTATACTTCTTCCTCTGCCAGCTCAGAGCCTTGGGTAATTCACAAGCGTCCCTGGATGAAATTAGATTTTTACCACTTCTGAAAAGACTTTGCTCTTTTACTGTCACGGTTTTCTTAGGAGAGTGAAGTTGTAGTTCTAAAAGAACAATAGCCTGGATAGATAAACTCAGATGTGTCATTTTCTTAGAATGTAATTATGAAACAAAAGCGTACAATTACCCCACACTAGATTTGAAAAACTCCAGTAAATTGACCATTTAGAGAACAGAGTGAGAAATGAGCATGAATCACACTGGCAGCCTATTAAAATGGAATTATAAAATAATATGCATCACTTTACACATCCTGACTCACTTTCTGCTGAAAGATGGCCCTGGCAGTTAGAAGTAAGTGTTGTAACGCCTTTAGTTTCATAAAACAACTCAATATTCTAATTACTCTGTCAAACACTGCCAAAAGCCTCTTACTTGCATCAATTTTCTCTTTAACATGTGTAGTTACAGTAATTATTCCCGTATAACTTGTAGCGGGAGTGGGAGTGAGAAACTGTTGCTACATCTACACCATGTATCAGGCTACAATTGAATCTATACTGCCTGTAAAGACCCAGTATATCAGGCACCTACGTCTTCAAATGAAAAATACCAATAAGATGTATTCATATATTTCTCTGGTGTGACCTCTGACCTCATACTCAGGACCCTGCTCCTCCTCCACGTCGTACGACACCGTCTGGATCTTCACATCCTTCTCTCCTTGTGTGCTCTCCAGTTCTGTGGAAACTCCATCCAACACAGCGTCCTTACCCTCTGTGAAAGTGGTCTCAAAGCTCTCGCTCTTGGAGTCCTTGCTGTGGAGACTCACGTCGTCCTTGTACAGGATGAAATTGGGTCTGTAGAAGGCCTCCACAGCAAGATGCAGGGATGTGGCATCCAGGAACTGTTTAGTCTTATGCTTGCCATTAGTCTCAGTGTAAATGTAGCCAATGAGGTTGTCCTGGTACGGCTGGCTCGGGTAGTCACACTGGTAACCCTGGTAGTCATTGTGCACCACGTGTCTGGTTTTGTCTAGCAGGGGGTTTTGGAGCTCACTGAGGCTCTCCATGATGGCAGCTTCAAACGTCTCGAGAATCAGAGGATGAAGTCCAAAAATTTTTTGGCAGTCTGGTAGCTGGAAATACATGTGAAGTACAGTTACAATTAATCTGACTCATTAAATGAAAGAAATAACAAGCACTTCAATTAAACCATGGCACATTCTCTGGAAAATAATCTATAGGTGCAGTGTAGCTGTCCAGTTAGACCCAACATTGGGTTTTTGGTAATGTTGTAATCTAGGACATGAATTCAATGCAGGAAATATTTCATCTTGTTCGGCAATCAGCATTCCTCTCACAAGCTCTCACCAGTCTGAGCCATAAAATCAACATCTGCTGTATGTTCAACTGTTGCATCTCTTACCCCAAGATTCATATAAATATATAGGAAAACACAATGTCCACATACCGCCAATGAGAGGCCATGTGATCTGAGCATGCTCGGCTTTGAGAAAGCAAATACACTGTTTTGTTTTTTAAAACCAGCAGCAGTGATCCGTCCTTATTGGCCAACAAAGACCTCATCCATCAAATGAATCTTTCATCATCTTTTCATTGTGTTATTTTGAAATAAGATAATAGCCACTTAGGCAGCTGCCTCACATTTTGAAATTAGTAGAAAGAAGCTAATCAAGTAATTTCATGCTTTTTAGTTGAAAGTGCCGTAGTGAAAATGGGCCACAGGGTGGAAATGCACAAGACAATTTTGAGATTTTCCATTGAGGTATGGCAGGGCTTGATTTTTGTGGTTTGGTAGGGTACCCGAACATATAGGGGCTGGGCAAAATAACACAAACACCCAAAAAGCCAATGCCATCATTTGCAACACTACAATCTATAGCCTCAAGACTTGTGTCAATGCCTCTGAAGCAGTCTCAACAAAAACTACAAAACAGAAACCCTGACAAAGCTGATACTTGTAGGCGCTGTATGCGTTACAGCGCCTACATATGCAACAATTTCCTGGCCCGGACAGAAGACTAGATCTACAGCAGACCTTTGGCCTCTTTGACCCCAACAGAACAACAGCACAGTGGGTTTCAGAGCTGTTTGTGCTGGAGAAGCATGCGTAATGTGGGCCGGTGGCTGAATCTGAGCCCACACACCCAAGACTCGGGCTCAGCATCTTCAACACTGTGTCCTGCGGTCTCCAATCTCACATGCTTCTGAAGCTGAGCCACTCTCCAGATAACAGGGAATTCCATTACACACTACATTACACAACAAAAATCACATTCCACATCCACAAATAATTCATCTGACAGGAGAAGATGTGCACTTAGCACATGAGAGTGTGTGCTTAGACTGCACAATTACTAATGATCATGAGAACATACTCGCTCTACTTTCTCTTTTTGTCCATTTACTACAGTTTATTTATATATGTCTCTATCTTACACACACACGCTCACACACAAACCTCACATAAAATTGCAAATACTTCATCACAAATTGTGTAGCTGATCATGAGAGAAAGCATATTTCTTCACTGTTGTGCTGTTTTTATTATAAAGAGATTTCACATTATTATACTATCTAATAATAGGCTGCGAATATTTTTAGACACTAGTAACTGAACATCTCCGAAAATGATCTTACCTGTGGTGGAAAATCCTCCCGTAGCTTCGTTCAGCATCGCTCCTCGGCGCAACTGAGTCGATGGAGACGGACGGACCCACCTTTCTACTTCACATGATCAGTTTTGGGAAACGGCCGTCGTCGCACAGCATATGGCATCCGTTTAAAAAGGAAGTTATTCGGTGTGTGTAAGAATGGACTTTGCTCGCCGAGCTCTGCCCGCCATGGCACCGCTGCTGCGTCTGGCAGGTAGATTTTACGCACATATCACGCTGAGATCAGGCTCCGAAACAACTCCGGCAGAAGGACTCCAGCTGACTGACTGTCTGTGTGAGGCGCGCTGAAAACTCTGATACCGACCACGGATTTGACATTACCAAACTCTACTTTTGGCTTGCCTGGGCGTCTTCTTCCAGCCCAGTGTCTCGTGTGCTGGCTGGGGCTTTACGCCTCTCCCTCCACGAGGTGCTATTTTGCTTCGTTGCATAAGCAGAGAGTCATTTGGAAGCAGACTGGGTGCCTCCTGAGAAAGCTACTGTTTTACATTGCATGAGCCAGCATCATCACTTTGCAGACTCATAAGATTTGTGTTCCTGAAATAATTTCGTTGCTTTTAATACTTACTATACAACTAAACTGTATGCTGTTAAAGTGTTGTTCTTCCCCACTGAGAACGCCCACTTCATTTAGAAAACACACAACACAAAAAACTTTACAAATCATTTTTTAAAAGCTCCCTTACTGCTACATGCATTTTAGGATTCCCCTTCACATAATTTCAGCATTTATTCTTTGTTTATGAAAATGTGTCAATTTACCTTCATTTTCTTGTCCCTGCAATGTGCATGGTTCTAAACTGGTTTCAAGTATAGCTCAGGAATAAGCCACTAGTAAATTCATTGCACATTTATATTTGATTAATATTTCAGACAAATCCCATGCATTTATCATGAGCCTGCCAATTTGGTTGTGCCTTTAACCCCACTCTGCTAAGCTGCTTATGATTCCATGCCACAATTTATCATTGTAAACACTGTTTACATAACATTAATATAGATGTATTTCCCATGCAAGCAAGTGGGTGACAATAGATTCCACACAGCAAAACTAAGCCTAATTTATTTTGATCCTCAGTGGAGAATAATAATGACATAACTACAGTATTTACGGAGGCACCGTCTGTGGTTCAGACTCATGTTAAAACAGTCCCTATCAGAGGCTGTAATGCTGTGCCAAGAACCAAAAGACTGATATACAGCCACTGAACAGTGGACACATATCTTATTCAGAAGGAGCACTCTGTTCCACAGGCTCATAAAAATGTCTGGAGTTAATAATGTGCAAGCACAGGCTCTGTCACTTTCACTGGGAGATGCATTAAGGTGCTGATGGACACTTTATGGGGGAAACATGGGACTGCATTTATAAGACTGGGCACACACAAGCTGCATCCCTCCCAGAGTCACCTTGTGTTCACATGCACGAGGCGCCGTGGCATAACAGCCTCGCCGTCACCGTGATGGATACCACTCCCTCAGGAGACGAGTATATTAGAAGAGGGGATGAGGAGGAGACCAGAACACCAGACCCTGCAACTGTTTATCCATTATTCCTCTCTCTCTCTCTCTCTCTCTCTCTCTCTCTCTCTCTCTCAATGAAATTCAATTCACTTTATTGGCATGAATATAAAAATGACAATATTGCCAAAGCATCAGGTAATAATGATATTAAAACAATAAAAATAAAAATAATTTAAAAAAATCATAAAAAAGGAACAATTTATAAATATTCTCTCTCTCTCTCTCTCTCTCTCTCTCTCTCTCTCTCTCCATCATACTTCAAAGCAGGATTCACATTTTCTTATGAAGATCTGTATCAAAATGGCACGGGGACATCTAGTCCAACACATCCAAATCTAAAATGTGGCACCATGAAAGCTAAACCAGTACAGCTCAGTGTTGCCACATTAAGCGTAGTTTATGAAAAGTGAAGATTTCTCCTCGGACCAGGCTTTTGCCAGCTTTTTCAGTAGGTGGACTGTGAATATTTATGGTCCTTACTGTGCCCCTTTCTTCTGCTCCATTTTCCACTCTATATTTAGGCACTGTGTCACTACATAGCAGATGCACTATTTGTCAAGCATTTTTCCCCCTCTGAGTCTTGTAATTCCAAGAAACAAAAATGTTATTAGAGCAGAAAATGCAGTTATTCGTGTTCTGTTGATTTATACAGAGCAACACTAAAGCAGAAAATGTTTTACAGTTACCTCTTATTGACTCTTTTCTCCACCCCTATTCGATATCGCAGCCAACTCTTGACATCATGAACTTTCTTAAGGCCCATTAACCAGCTTTAATCATTCAAAACACTTTTGGGAATTAATCAGCCTAATCCGATTGGCAGAGAAAGTATCAAACCACTTAATTTGATCTGGCCTAGCCGGCTTTTGCAAAGAAAGGGGGGGATTTAAGCAGCTTTTCCCACATGACCATTTTGTGCATTATTTCCTGTTTGATTACGCACTTTAACAAAGCGTATGCCGATAAAGCACCTCTGACCACTGAACCAGCCCATGGGACTGATGAAAAAGAGCAAAATCTCACATTTGAATCTGTGTGGATACTCACTAGTTCACATTTTGCAGCATCATTTAGACATATTTGTGTGTTTACAGAGCAAATATTGTATACATTTCACTCTTTTCATACCAAAAGGAGACAACCAATTATTATATTTGTGGTTATTTTTATAGAACAAACAATTTTCTGCTGCTGGTGTTCATTGCAGACATCAGGTGCTGTGTGAGGACCTCATCCATTTGGCCAAAGAGGTCAGTTTGCAGAAAACAGTGGGACTTAAATCCCTGCAGCGCCAGGTTCAGGCCCAAGAGCAGGAGGAGGTTTGGCATATGGGAAGGTTTTGGCAGGAGAAGATGCTGGAGCTCCTTCCAGACCTGGAGGCATGCTGCGATCCTCCGACTGAAAACCCACAGTAGAACAGAAACCCACAGCTAAATACTGCCTCATTCACCACCTGATTCAGTGTGCAATAAGCTGGCCAGGAAGGGGAATGACAGTACCATGCCCTGTTATGGGCAGATAGAGAGAGAGAGAAAGAGAGAGAGAGAGAGAGAGTATTTAAATTAGAGTTGGTGATGAATAAGATAATATATAGGTGGGGGAATAAATAACAGATCCAGCTGATCACCTTCAGGTAGTGGATATTTCTTCCAAAGGAGAAAATTGAGCTCGAGCAGACAAGCATGACAAAAGCTCTTTTATGAAGCTCAGTTTGTTTACAATAAAACGCTGCTACCATAAGACCCCCAGTGAATTAATTTCAGAGAGCCATATACAGAACTTCACTTTAGTTATTTGTTAAGGTCTGATAGTAAAGCCAGGCGGTCTGCAAGGCATTAAAGCAAATGGATTTATTGCCCTCTTACATCCAGAGAAAATGAAAATGAGTTTGACTCCTACAGTAGGTTGTCATAATGAAAAACATAATAGTCGGTGAATGCCAACATTATGGGAAGCAATTTCATTAAAGCGTAGAAAGTTGCACAGTGTGACTTTTCAAGGTCCTTCTACAAATGTTCAGTCAGATTATTAACAGTATGTGTCTGGAAGTTGGCCCACGCATGTGTGCCAGTGCAAGGGGAATGGACGGTCCTGGGGGACCGGCAGGGGCTTTTGGCTTTGCAGTTTTCGAACACACAAATGCAATGTGTGTCGAATTAGCTGAAAGTGCTCCATCAGGAGGGGAGAGGTCGGAGTTTGTCATCCACAGTTTCAGACAGAAGTACCACTTTGTAGCTCTACTCTTCACCTATAAGCACATACCCGGTTAGCAGTGCATAAAAAATGCAAAGTGTGCAACTTGGGAGAGATCCGGTCTGGAGACGCAGTAGTTGACGTCAATCATAAATGGACTTCCTCCCACGGAAGCAAACGGAGTGAGGGCGGTGGGGAGCTTCTCATCTTCACAGATCGCTGGCAGTGGTACAGTAGCCAAACATTCTACTCTAGAGAGACTATGTGTGCAGATTAATGGCATCCTCCGTGGCGAGATTTGAAAACTTCCATTAATGGTACACCAATGATAATTTATTTGGACAGCCAAGCTGCTTCTCTGTGAATAATGAAGTGGCCTCGGGATCATTAATATGATGGATTCCCTCTAATGTAGTGATGCTGTGCCAGAAGTCAGAGTTATAAAAAAAATATATATATATATTATAGTTGTGTACATAGTTGCATTATTGATTTGTAGCCTGAAAACAGTCGTGATTTGATATTGACACTGTCTCTCTTTAAGGGGATTAAAGATTTTTAAAGAAATAATACCTCAGAGGATTAACATTGGAAACATTAGCAGTGCTGATGAACAACCCGTTAATCCTGTGCAGTGTGTTATATATATATATATACAGGTATATACAGGTGATGAGTCAGTCAGCATGACTGGGATATGGTTTTATTTAGTCTATCTCAACGGTTCAATAAAAAGAATGAACAATTAACTGTGCCCAACCCCTGATGAGTGACAGGACCAGTCTGCATACGTCCAAGCTCTCTGCTGTAGGATTTTCCATTAAACCTATTAAACCATTTATTAAAAAGCAGAAGAGTTAACATAATGTCTTCAGCATGCTTCTGTTCCAAACAGAGCTCAGACTAAGCCAGATCTCCCTGTCTGCCGGTGGTTGTGGGACTGCCGTGGAAAGGCTATAAATAGGTGTTTGTATAGAAGCCGCTGCAGGTTAAGCAGAGGGGCTCGCTGAGGAGCGGGCGTGACTCACCGCCCTGTCTCGTTGCATCATGTCAGTTACCTGGTGTCTGCACCTGTCACTGCACCCCCTACCACCACCTCAAAACACTGACTAGCACCCATAAACAAGAGCATGTTGGAGGGTGCATCACTGTACTCGTCTATACAAATAATTCCTCCGATTTATTAAAGCTGCTATAATCAATATTTGTATTATAGCAAATGAATAAAATGACTATATATGTAATGTGAAAGGAGACAAACCCATGGAGAATTATCGGCTCTGCAGTTCCCCTCAGTGCTAGAAGGCGTTTTAGCATCATTCAGCTAATTGTTTTGGTTTTACAACTCGCAGTTGCATACACAATGTTGATGACAACTGTGTTTTGTTGACTTTTATATCAACTCCAGAATAAAGAGAGAACCAGAGCAAGAGCAAGTAATGTGTGGCCATGCAGTCTTTTCTGCACCACAGACACAAGGTTGACACATCCACCTTAACTAACAATTACAAGTTACAATTGCATAATCTTCTGCGGTGTTATTTGTTTGAAAACTATATTCTGCTGGAACAATAACTGTAAAACAAATTATTTCATTTCATGAAGCTTGAATTATGCATACGCTGTTAAACTCCTCGCCCCCCCCCCCCTAATTTGAATCAATAGCCACACGTTCCCTAATGTTCCTCTTTAATGTTCTTCTCTGAGCTGTAATTTCAGGTGGGTTTATTATCTGAGCCTTGGCAGTCTGCCGTTTGTGCCCTTATTTAAAAAACTATTTTCAGCACACACTGTCACAGTGGCTGATGTTGTGACTAATAAACAATGTAAGAGACCCTGGGATTCCTGTGGGTGTCAAAAAGTCAGGAAGGACTACTTGTTTGTGTGTGCCATCCTGCCTCTGATTTTCAAAAGCCTCTAATGGACCCACAGGAGATGGGAGTCTTTCACAGTGAAGGACCAATCCGGACATAATTACAGCCCGCCAGAAAGCTATGATGCTCTGCCACGCGATCGTTTTCTGTGTCAATGGCAGCTCACAACTTCTCCACAGGATAAGCATTGACTTGGACAGCTTTTTAAGAGAATCAATGCTCACATGTGCAACCCCTGGGAGAGGAGTAATCATCAGGACCTAAGATGAAGAAAGATGAATTTCTGTAACTGCTCAACCATTCAAGAACCCTGGTCCAAGGCTCTTTAAATGTCTGCTCTGCCATATTAGTTTGGCCATCTATCCCTGGACAGCTGTTTGCTGCAATAGAGCGATCCTCTGAAAAGCATTTTCATCCTAACCTGGTCCTGATGTTTTTTTATTTCATGACAGGAACATCTCCATGCTCTTTAACTTAGAAGAATAATGATTCATTTTATGTAAAGCCATGAAACAGGCAGAAAGATCAACAAGACATTGACACAGAAAAACAAAAAACACCATGTGTGTCAATGAAAGCTTCTGCACCAAGCTGATCTGACTATGGATGATACTTGACAACATGTATGCACTGTAATTGACATTGCTTTCTCCTGTTAGACTGAATAATAGATGCATAGCTATGCATAATTCATCTGAAATGCTGTATTTTTGGATTTCCTTTTTTCTGAGTTCAAGGCTGTAGTTGTCACAGCCACCGTCACTGTGTGTCAGTTGTTTATTCTCATCATCAAGAGAGAAATGGAGGCTTTCTGCAAGATGTAATGAGAACATCACAACCACAATTGGAGCAATCAGAGCACGCTAGACCACAGAGGAGGTGTTGCTTTTGTTTTGTTTTGTCCATCTTTGTCTGAATTATAAACTGAACATCCTTGCATGTGAATGCATACATGTACACAATATTGGCCTATGTTTCTACTAAACAGATTTATAAGGCTCATGACAAACTAACTGTGACTCCAGAGACCATGCCACTGAAGTTGAGTCAGTTCAACACTGGGGACTGCTGGAAGAATACATATTTTATTGGCATATCCATATTTTATTGAAGTTCTCATTAAGTTGAGTGATGGCTCAGATGGAGATTTAATCAGGTCCTTTTTAATCTCTCGTTTTTTTCATAATGACCTATTTCTCACTTGACATTGAGTCAGAGGTGAACATGCTATTTTACCGTGGCACTGAAGGCTGTCAGTAAGAAAGTTTCATGTGGATTTCCACTTTGCAAGCTGGAAATAAAAAACGGCCGTGATATCCTGATGTTTTTATTGAGAGCTGGATAACCCAAGGATTCCCCTATTCATTTCAAGGTCTGAAAGACTGCCTGGATCCAGAATAACAAGTTGTCTTAGTTGGATCACACTTTTCTTTAATTTGCTCAACTATAGCTGCCTGTTTGACAGGACCGTGTTTTCATGCATCTTACATTATCTGTTTTATGGCATATATTTAAGATTAGTGGTGATTCAACTGACAGACCGACATTGCCATGCATGTAACCACACCGCTAGCATGGCTAAAAACATATTATAGGTGGGTAAAATTAATTTACGTGTAAACCTCCACTTCATCTCTGTACAAAATGTCTATCTTCATGAGTGAGTGAGCATAACATAACCTGGTGCTGTATTTACACTGCCTGTTCTATAAAGAGATTAACACAAGTTAAATATTACATAACTAAAAGTATCAGCATAACAAGCAGAGTAGCCTCCTCCTACAAGGTGTGTGTGTGTGTGTGTGTGTGTGTGTGTGTGTGTGGTACTCTATATAAAGGGTGATAGTTTCTTAAAATAGGTTGACAATGTGACACCTAACCATGGTTACCAGGTACAGGATGTAGAGGAAAGGGGGGTGGGAGGGTAAACCTTTAGAGGAAACATATAGGTGATCTGGTTTAGTACTGCTAATTCACTAGATTTGCTTCCACAATTATGCCTAGGATTTCCTATAGACACTTGTGTATAAAGTGTGTGCATACATCCATATTCAAAGTAAACCGCAAAGTAAACAGCAATAAACCTGTGCAGATTGTTACAGCAAAAAGTGCCCATAATATAGTTAAAGCTATTAAATGGCTCTGTTCCACGTAAAGATTCCTGTTACTGCAGACTTGCTTGCCAAGTAACGTTGGCAAGCAAATATGTGAGAAACAGGAAATCACAGAGACAGTTGTGTAGGGAAGAGACACA
>JAVQJD010013072.1:0-15005 GCA_036023655.1 Nannoperca australis
TCAGTAGCTAATGAAATATTTTCAAAGTGAAGTTACATTAGCCAAACGGCAAACGATTTTAACTAGCAAATGTGAACATTATTGTTGGGTGAAAGCACACAGCTTAATTCAGCTTAATCCATTTATTTTGCCCGGCCATGGTCTTCCCTCAGCGTACTTCGAACGCTGCAGCCGCTGAATTGGGACACAGCTATTGACTACTTTCACAACCTGCTAGTAGTCAATGTCATCAAGCCTCCAACACGACCTATTTCATGAGGACATGCAGATAAGTAGACTTTTTACAGCAGATATGTTGTTAGACAGATATCTGAACTGGCCCTGGTCTGGGCTTCATTTGAATCATTTTGCTTTTCTTTCTTGTCCTCATCTTCAAACTGGTAAATCTCGGTTGATTCTTGAAAGTAGGTATGTACACTAAATAATGAAGTTCCTTTACATTTTTTTGTTGCTTAGTGCTACATCACACTTTCCATTGCCTGAATAGGTTGCAGGTCTATCCTACTGCTAAATCTTCAGCGGAAATCAACCATGGACTGAGAGGTCCAGACTAATTGGCATATGCATATTGGTGTGGCGATGTTAGGCTAGAAAAGATCAGGTCAAACTAATAAAATAACGATGGCTCAGAAAGCCATAGGAATGAGACATTATGCACAATAGGCCTTTTTCACAGCAGACATTTTGACTTGTCATAGTAGGTAAAGAACAGGAGTTACTAATAGCATTAACGATGGCTGTATTTTCTTCAAGTGTCCCAGTAAGCCACAACAGTGTGACAGTGAGCCAGCGTGCACAATTCCAGGACCCTGAAAATGAAGCAGCCCTATGGAATTCAACCATCATTAATTTCATTATTTCCACCTTTACTTTTTCCACCTGTGCTTTTCCCTGATGTGACATGTTAATGTGTCGTCTGTGAGAAAATTGGGAGTTGGCAGTAATAATGTTATTAATCACACTTTTCCTGCAGTGACATGCCAAAACGTCTCCTGTGAAGTAGGTATATTCCAGTGTTCCACTTCCTGGTTTAAGTGAGCAGTAACAGGTGCAAGTGGAGAGTTACAGGGATGTCGATCAAAACACAACTGTTTGTAATTGAGTTTAAAATAAAGATCCAAATGCAGGAGGGATATTATATATTGGAGGAGGGTGGAAGACTTTTAATCACACTATTACTGTCAGACAAAATCTCTCAACAATTTATATTTACGAGAATGTCAAAGCAGATGTTGCTCTCTGAGGATTTCTTAAATGTTAATCCCAAAACAAAAAACAGGTGAAAGTAATAAACACCAATCAAAGACTCTCCTCTGCCCGTGGTGCTGACGCCCCCCCCACAACAGTACACTGTCGGGGGCACATTGTCACCATAATTATGAAAATATCTGTGTTCAGCTTCAGTATGTCTGTGGCCTCTGGGTCTCAGGCATGGTGATGTGATTTACAGAATATAAGTGAATAGCTATAGTAAGCTTTCAAAAAACGTTAGCATTCAGACATTTTGTGGTTTTATTGGGATTATTTGGTTATACTTGAAAAGTCAATCTGATAAAATCACTTTTCCTTGACATATTCTTTGCTTTACAGGAAGCGATTTCTACATTTTCCATTTCCTCAGGCAGCAGCAGTGGTGCTCTTGCTGAGACATTTCATAGAGAAATCTGATCTGAGTATTCCTGTGCGACAAATATTTTATCTTCCTCCCAGCGGTACGTGAAAACACACTGTTAATATGTCCAATTTACTGCATTTTCTACAATCCCCCTGTTAGGAGAGGTCTAGGGTCGCATTACGTAACTCTCCAACACATTTCAGCAGCTTTTGACATCACACACTCTCCTCAATCCCCCTTGCTTCTCACTCCTTCGCTCTCTTCTCATCCCTTTATCCCCTCTGCGTCACTCTCTCTGTCCCTTACATTTGCACATTTGTTCTCCATCTTTCAACCTCAGCCTCTCTCTACATCTCTCTTTCCCTCCCTCATCCTCTACTGTGGCTTCACGCCTCATTGCGGCCACAAATCTTTCACGGCACTGCTCCTTCTTGACTTTTCTCGAGTGTCTCTCCCCGCGCACCCTTTGCATATCTTTCATCTCCCCCTCTCTAATCTCCCTCTAGCCTCCCTTCTCTCCTTTTGTGTGGTTCAGATGTTACACACTATAGACTGAAAACATTTTCCACAACAATGAGAGGGAGGACAGGACTGTCAACCCCCTTGCTACCTTCTCATTCCTTTCTCTCTTTTTACTCCATCCATCCAGCTGCCATGTTACACGTTAGTCTTTATTACCAGGTTGCAGCAACTGCTAAAGTGATTATCCCAGTCTGCTCACTACATAGAACTGCAAGTTTATAGTATATCAGTGAGCTGATGAAAATTCTATTTTAGTAGCTTTTATAGTCTTCAAGAGCAAATTTTGTAATTGGAAGCGAAGTACTCATATTCTTCAATGTTAAAACTGGCTAAAACCATTTTGTGGTAAAAGTCAATTTGCACAACATGGCTTATAATTGGGCAACATATAATTAATAAAACAAAGTAGTAGCTGCATTGTAAAAACGTACTTCAGCTATGAATCTTCACAGCGACTTTACTGCCTATAATTATCTTTATGAAAATGAGTTTTGGCAACAAACTCTATTCTTTCTTTATTAGTTTGCAGAGGCTGCTGTGACGCACTGCTAAACAGTGCATTGCAAAATGTGTTTAAGCAAGGACAACATGTTCTCAAGTGATTAAAGCAGTTGATACAGTACTACTGTCAGTTCAAATAAAATGCAAATTAATTATACTCATTAGCATTTAGTCTCTCATACTTGTCATGTCTTTTGAAAAGTTTGACTTCCACATACAACCTCTCTTTCCTCCTTTAGTCCAGTTTTTTCTTAAGGGCTGGTTTCATTATGTGCCATGGTCCGTCAGCTTTACGATTGCCCATCTCTTCCCTTCCTACACCCCTTTTTGTCTTTCCCATCTCTCTTAATCCCTTTTTCCATTTTCCCTGTACATTTGGAAAGTGTCAGTCCCCATCACATCTCATCACTTCCTCCCCTTGTTTGCTTTGATTCCCCAAGCTACAAATCAAATACCATATTTCCCTGTCTTCCCTTCCTCCTCTGAGTCCATCCATCTTTCTCTTTCTCTATGGGAACTGTGCTGCACTGATGCATCACCGACCACAGCAGGAATTGATTTGGGTGTCAGCTTGACACTTATCATTTATATATATTGTAATTTCATCTACATATATCTCTATCAGCTTTTTCCAAAATCAGGTACTACCTCCTCCGTATCCAAGTCCAGTTTGTTTGCTTATTAGCAACAAAAGTCAAAAACCTAAAAAAAATGAATGTAATTTGGTGAACAGTTTATGCCACTGAGTGACACACCCTGAATGGCACATCCTCTGCAGTCTGATCACCGAACACAAAAACACACACATAACACATTTTATTCAACAGGGACACTCTTTCAGAGTCTTTAAAGATGAAGACTGCTTTTAGGAATAGATAGATCCTATGCTTTCAATAATAATTTGTGTCTGTTTTTTCCAAAATTACTTCACATTGCTAGAAATTCTTAGAATTGCATCTACTCCTTTTCTCTAAAATCCTCTCTAAAAATTGTGAATATGGAAATATTGTTCATTTTCTCAGAATATGTGTACTGGAGGTTATACGATTCCACATTACACTGTGAATTGCATATTGGATCGTAAATGGATTCCAAATGAGGTGGTTCTTTAACACTAATTTATCATTTTGAGATTATTTAGTGTGATATCTCCAGATTAGGTGTTTTTATTATTTAATATGTTATTATGCAAGAGTGCCATGTGTTTACCAGTCTTTACCAGTAATGCATTGTGTTGTATGCTCAGTTATTATGTCATGACGTATTTATCATATAATTTCGAGCATTTCCCTTTTTCTAGAGACATGCCAGCACGAACTATAGAAGCAGGCTGAGGAAGCCAAGCTTTAACGCTTTGTCATCCAGAGTAGCTGCCAGTCGAAGTCTTTTTCCGTGTTCTTCTTGTGCCTCCATTTATGCACATATTGAGCGGATTAAATTTCCCTGCTTTTCTGCATTCAGTGGCTCCCCTCCTTTTTTCTATGTGCCAAGAAACAAGAAGTTTGATTGTGTTGTTTCTGGAATTTTAAGAATTCCACAACATTAAAAGCATTTTTTATAATTACATTTTTGCACACTGTTAATGAACTACTTCACTTTTCTTGAATGGAATCTGGTTTTGTGAAGATCGACTAAATGTTCTCATTGAAACCCTCAGCGAGTAGGATGCTTTTGAATGATTCGTCTAAAGGAAAAGGTACTAACAAAGGTGGACTGAGGCAGTTTTATCTTAATGCAGCACTTTTTTATCTGTCAAACACACCTCAATTTCTTCCCTTATTGTATTGTAAATGTACAATGTGCACTTTTTAGCTTTATAATGAAGACAATTTTGATCAAACTTGGTGAAATACTCGGATAAGGAGTGGTGGCAAACAGGACATCCCTACAATAAACTGGAACCATCATAAAATATTATTTTATAATACAAATCTTTGTTGCTCCATTTATGTTCTCTTTAAAACACATCTGCGCACACACACACAGAAACATCTACCACTCCTTATCCCACTTTGCCCTCTCAAGCTCAATCTGGCCTTGCTCTCATCTTTTTTCCTCACTTTGTACTTCTCTTCTTCATCACTTTTTGTCACAGCAGCAGTTAAAGCATCACCCACCACTTGTGATGACTAGCAGTGACCAGCAGTTTTAAGGCTTGTCTGAACACAGATACCCTTTTATTTGAATCAATACATCTACACCTGCGGTGTAACTCTTTGCTTTTCACCTCTTCTTTATGCACCTGGAATGCATTTGTATGTTCCAAGTCTAGTTTCTCCCTTTACCTCATCCCACATTTGAATGCATCCTGTGTAGATACTGACGGGGGACTGAAGCTACTGATGGGCGGCTTTACCTGCACGGCCTGTGTAGACAAAATGGTGCATGACTAAATGGTAAAAATCCAGTTAATTTTTCATTATGCTGCAAAGTGGCATTTCTTCCACCGGTCTGCCCACCAGGGCTGATTCTCTATCAAATTCTCCACACACAGATGCTATAAGAGATGACTTGATTTACAAGATTTAAAATGAAAAGTTTTATACAAACATGAACAAATACCATCAAAGTGCAGGCTGTTTTATATAGAATCATCAAAATCAAAAAGTTGCTAACTGTTGCGTTATTAGCTACTTAACTCATTGCTTATTTGATAGATGCATGTTTACAATATCAGCAGGTCAGACAGGATAATGGTGTTAGTCATTTGGTGTAGCTGCAATGTGATTCAGATGGCTACCTCAACCCGAAACTTCTAATGTTGGCTGCTGTATCTGTAACTACCAATCAGCAAACACCTCATCCAGAACAAGTTTTAGCTGCTGCTGCTAGCTGTGCAAAGATCATTATATTATAGGTTTAGTATAGAGCATCTCAACATATACACGTTTAACTAAAGTGGTTAGAAGATGATAAAAAGAAAGGTTTTTCAGCAATTGATCCACAACCTCTTTTTAAAAGAAAAAAGATACATAAAGTTTTGCAAAAATTCCATTCATTGTATTTGTAACACAAAATCAAGCCCACAATTCTTCTCTTATTGGAATTCGACAGGAACCATGGGATATATCTGTAGGCCTTGGCTGTTAAAACATGACTCACTGAATGAGAATCATTCATAGTATATAATAACGATTCATCATATATATCAAACCTTTCATTTGAGTAGAACATTTGTGACAATACTGCACAATTGAGCAGGCCATGAAAGTGGGTTGTTAGTGAGTAGTGTAATCTTGTTTGGTTTGGTACATGGCAGTCTGTTATAAGGTGGCCTTCATAAATATAAACTAAAGGCAGGTGATTTTCTGTAGTATCACCAAATTTGCTTTGGATAATTACACACCTCACTGCCCAAATCACTTTAACAACTGGATTTTAGCAAGATTGTCACTCCCCCACAGCATGCAGCACATACAGTATCTGTGGGGGTTTGATAGGTTTGTTGATTAATTCCAGGAATCAGTGATTACCTTGCCAGCTGGTTAAATATTTTACTTTCTTTGTTGTATACTCTGTTTGAGCTCCCTGCTTATTAGGAGTTGCTGATTCTTCTGGATTTGATTTCCTTCCAACATAGCTTCTAAATGTAATGCTGTGTGACATTTGGAATGCCACATTTGGAATGAGTGGCCTCCAACCACAATCACTACTAGGGACTTGGCGTTGCTTCCGTATATGGATCAGACCCTCCATATGATGGGCCTATCAGCTGACTTACTTGTGTTGATGTTGAAATGTGACAGTATTGCTTATGTCATTTACAGGCCGCTGTATCTCACAATGACCACTAAAGAATGAAGTTGCTGTCGTTGCAATTCAAAGTTGACTTTATGCTTCTTTAATAATCATGTCCTCTTAGGCCAAACTGAAATCAGCAGGAACTTTCACAATTAGTAGTATAATTACAGACCCAGGCAGCAGGCCAAGGTTACATTAAGGAAATTCAGGAAGTGTTATCCAAATTATCAAGCAAAACTTTGCTTAGAATAGTCATTTTTAAACTCTGCTTTGATTGAAAAAGTTTCAGTGTGAGCTACAAGCTGTAAAAATTACATGTATCTTTGATGACTTGTTTCTTTTATTTTGTATCTAAAACACACACAAGCAAGACATGTAAAACCAAGACCGTTTGTATGCATGTGTTTGCATGAGCTTACCTGGGTTTGAAAGCATTTGGTAACACCTGGGCTGATCACCAGCAAAACAAGTAACGAGCACCTGTAGCAGAAAAGAGAAAATAATAGTTGGTGAGGTGGGAGTTGAAATAGATTACAGGCAGTGCTGAACAGATGGGTCTTGAGTTTGAAGAGACATAGTGGGCCTTTCCACAAAAGAGTGGCCTGCACATTCATCACAAAACTAAGAACCTAAAAGTTTGACTTTAGACTTTATGTTCACATGCTGCACAATGATCTACGTTTTCTGCCTTCTTTATAGATTGGACAGGAGGAGGACTGCAGATTTAAAGAGGGAAGATGGATGGTTAAATGTCTGTTGGGGTTATCTGAGGAGGCAGCTGAAAGGTTGGCCAGAAAAATGGGTTTAAGAGTACAAATCCTAAAACTCAAATCAGCCATGGTCCAACTTTCTGTTTACAAAGCAACCCAATAACTCAAATGGAATGGAATTATTGTTCCGAAGGATTTACATTTAAATGTCCATTTTAATCAGTGATTGATAACTCAATATTGAGATCAATACCCAGTTTTGAAAGTTGATCAAAACACCCAACAACAAGGTTTCTCTTTCTGAGGAAAAGTCCGCCGCTGCACAGCCTACAATTAATTTCATGTTTATGCAGGTAACAACAGCAATTTATTTGGAATAACAGAGATGAGCACGTACAAGTTGTTAAATTGAGCATCTTTATTACTGTACTTTGGACCCCTGCCCAACTGCCCACAGGTTGAGTACCAGCTGGCAAACTTTAAGGTAGCATACAGAAAGGAATAGCAAGCTGTCTTCCCCTTTCTCAGCTCCAGTGGACTTGCTCATTACCAAATGATAGAAAGCTGTGGTTGCACACACACACACACACAAACACACACATATATATATTGCACAAATGTAGTTTACAGAAAAGTGTTTTTAGGTTGATTGAAAACTTTCAGCTTCAGCTCCACTGCCTCAACATCACCTTAACCATCAGTTAACCATCATGCCTTTATTCTTTTAGTACTGTTCATCCGCTGATTCTGTTCATGTTTCTTAGCAAATAAAGCACTGTGATGCAAAAGACAAGATTTTTGGGATCAAAGGAAATGAATGCTGACATCAGATAGCAAGCAATTATTCATGCTCGGAAAGCCTAAATCAGAGAAGTCCACAGAGGGTAAACTAAAATCTGCACTGCTGCTGATTTTCATCTTTTTGTCTCTGTGCTCTTAGCTGCTTTAAACATCCAGAAGAACTGTGTTTGCAAGTCAATCATGCTTAGCTTGAGTTACAAGAAATAGAATCAAATTGAGTTTGACTCCCCCTCACTGCAAATGTCAAAGCAGGCAGGATGACAGGTTAACAAACCTTTGTCCAATAAATGAGTGACTTGTGAGTCCATATGACGTTTGTTTACATACCTTGTGTTAATGGCTGTGCTCCACAAAACTAGACTGGCACCGTGCTGGGGCTGTGGGCCGAGTTTTCATTCTATCAATCTAAATTCTACACACATGCCAGCCTGAATTGACGGCTTATGTGGCAAGAAAGCAAAAAGCCACATGAAACAGCAGATGTCAGATACAGATGGCAAACATGTTACATCACAGTGAAAACAGATATTCAGAGATTTAAAGGTCAATAATTTGGTTGAGAGGAATACGTTTTTTTTCCATCTAGGATACATATATCTGAAATGATGTAAAAAAAAAAAAAAGATGTATGTAAAGTAGAAAAAAACTAGTTTCAACCAAATTGACCCCAGTTTTAATCTGGAACACACAGATGTAAATAACCAAATCCAATTCAATTCAATTTTATTTATATAGCGCCATATCACAACAATGTTTTCTCAGGGCACTCTTTTGCATGGAGCCGGTCGAGACCAACTTCCACACACACAAAGACCCAACGATCCCACCATGAGCAGCACTAGGAGACAATGGGAAGGAAAAACTCCCTTTTAACAGGTAGAAACCTCGAGCAGAACCAGGCTCCAGGTGGGCGGTCATCTGCCTCGACCGGTTGGGTTGAAAAGGGGGGGCAGGAGGAAGGAGAACATACAGTAGTACAACAGTAACAATAAATGAATGAAATGAATGCCCATTTGGAACTGTCATGTCCCGTAATGTGTCTGTGTTTCCTGTTTTATTTTGAAGTCTCTTCTGTTCAGTTCCTGCTCTTGTTTCTCATGGATTGTTTTCACCTGCTCCCATGTGTTTACTTGCCCCTGATTCCCTCGTTTAGTTCTTCCCTATAAGTACTGCCCCCTTTCCTTTGTTCTTTGTTGGTTCATTCTATGAGTTGGCCTCTTTGAGTCTCTGAGTTCCAGTTTGTCAGTTTTCCTGTTTGTTTTTTGCCACGTGTTTGGTTTTCATGTTCTTGTTTTTTGAGGATTATATTTTGGTGTATGAGCCTTTTTGTTGCTAATAAACCTTTGAATTGCTGAAGCCTACTCGTCTGTCTGCAATTGGGTCCCTTCCCGACTACAAACCATAACAGGAACAGTTTGTTAAGGCTGAATCCAAATGGAAAATGTATTATCCTGTCCTTGCCAACACTTACTCAGTGTCTAATAATGAAGGATGAAAATGTTTGGCTTCAATTATAGTTATGTTCCCTGCCATTGATGCTACTAGAAGTGGAACTTAATTTCAGAGCCATTTTTGTTAACTTCAATTCAAAGATTTATAGTTACTTACAATGTAGTTTTTGTTTTAATAAGCTAGTGATCGCAACAAAACTTAAACACACATGATGAAAGTGATTGCATAATGCTGTGAAGTTACAATGCTGCTTCTGACAGTCTTTAGGTGATGACTCTAAGGACGTTTTCACACCCAACCTATTTGGTTCAGTTAAATGCACTCTGGTGTGATGCCTGGTAAATGCAGTTCATTTGGCAGGTGTGAGCACAGTAATCACCCTTGTGTGCAGACCAAAACCACCACACAGTCCTGTCGAGGAGGGGGTCTCTGTGAACTAAGGGGAAAATGCTTCAAGTTTACAAACTCATCAACTGATTTGGACCAGAAAAAAATATTAGTTAGTGTTGCTGGTGTCAACTTTTTCATTCAGCTCAGTTTATACAAAGACTGTTTCTGTGATTAATAGCTCAACAATGTTTTCACACCAAAATTATTTAGAAAGGACTCGAGGTCTCAGTAAACCTTTGACAACTTGCAAAGTCAGGATGGAGGATTCAGTTTAAAAGATGTATGTCTTAAGGCCTGTGTCAACATAGCGTCTTTTTCTGAGCACCAGCATCTTATTTAATTTCTCCCAATGTGAAGCGAGCATATGGGGCAGCACACGGCCACCTAGAGAAAAAGGCACTGCACTCAGCGCTTTTTCAGAAAGGCGCTGTTGTTGTCACTAGCATTCTTTTTCAGACAACCAACCATCTTTTAAATGGGGGGTCATCCTGGTACCCAAGATAATGGAGGAGAAACTTGTTCTCTTTATGATATGTCAGGCAAAAGCAGAAAAGTCCATTTGCGGGATCAGATTGGCCAGACACTGAGTGTTGTTCTTTGTGTAGTCTCCCCCTTAACGCAGCTCTGATATTGTTGTAGCATTAATACTGATATTGTTGTCATAGAAATAAAACTCAGTGCAGCTTTTCTTTTTCTCTCATCTCACAAGCGCTTCATCCTATGCTCCCCAGCACCCTGCCAACACTTTTCTGCCAGAAAACATGCTTTATGGTCCTTAATATACTGAGGACTGTTGTGGCACTGCAACCATTTCAAATAGAGTAGTGTCACTTGCAACTGGGAATCAGAAACTTAACCAAACAGAAAACACACATAAAAGAAAAAAGACAAAAGTGAACTTTTTAAAAAACAAACTGTGATCAAAACTTTACCTTTTTTATGAATTACACATGACTTGGGGCGCTTCAGTATCAGTATGCCTTCTTATCACTTGTCTGTGTAATTTGTCCCATTAGGATTCTGTCCCTGTAATCCCCAACTATCGTCACAGGTGGATGCTTCCTTCCACTTTTCACACAGAAACAAGATAAGAAGTTTGGGAGCGCCTCATCTCTATTTTCAAACACTCTCCTGGCTCCTAAGTGCTCAGTGAACAATCAAGATTCTCCGCTGATAGAAATCCCAGCCCGGATTTATCCTGATTACCATCCAAAAGCTTGTTTTTCTAATGGGAGTTGGAATTAATTTTTATCCCCCTGTAGAGCAGTGCAGATTGACGCAGAGCAGGTTGGCTGGCTACAGATAGAAAAAAACTAAAATCTTCTGAGACTGAGATGGGGACAGGAAGAGAGAGCCAGAGAGACTAAAAAGGAGACATAGGAAAATAGATAGTGATTGAGATGTGTGACAGAGATTAGAGGGTAACAATCAGAGAGGCAGGCCGAGCGAGGAGCTTCTTAAAATAGTGTTTAATTGATTTTTCTTGTTCCCTCCATTTTGCTTTCTTCCTTTCCTGTGAGGGATGTTGTGTCTTGCTGCATCACTCTCCCTTCAAGCCCTTCACATAAAGACTCTTTTGATCATATCTGGCAGAACAGCTTTCCCTCCTCGTCTACCTCTGCCATCATCTCTATCCCTGATGATGACGTGCTTCTCTCACTCATCTCTCACATTAAACTGTTTTTCCTGCTCGGCTTTTATCGTTTATCTTTTATTTTCTCCTCACGTTTCTGTTTCTCACCAATGTCTCTCCACCTCTCTCCCTTTATCATTTATCATCATCGCATTTTGTTTTTCTCTAGCACTGCCATCCCTGCCATCTGTGTGTCTCTCTTCTGTCTGTCTCTTTCTGTCAGTTCAGTTTGACTCAATCCACTTTGCTCCATTGAGGTGAATGTTTGATGAAAGGTACTGCTGAAGTACACAATTGATTAAAACAAGGAAATGATGAACTGGTGCATTTTAAGTATTATTTTAACCAGCATGAACTAACCTGTACTGACATGGCAGGACAAGAAAATATGCTAATCAACTAATCAAGATTAAATATTCAAATTTAGAAATACATTAACAGATGACTAATACATGAATTAAACTAAATTAAATGTGGAATCCTTTGTTGTCTCAGGTTCTGATCAGATCCCTTCAGTCCTTTTCCTTCTCTTCAGTTCTTTCAATTTAATATTACCTCCCCACCCCCCTCTATTTCCATCTGTCTCCTTGACTCTCTTGATCTCATTTTGATTCAATTTTAGAAGCATTAAAACAATTTGTATTTGAAGAATAAATAGATAGCAAAACACGCAGGTACACAAGTAAACATCTTTGTTATTTTCCTGTCTTGATCTGTGCTTAAATCTTCTTCCTCCTCATCTCTGTCCTCCTTTCCCCTTACACACATTCTCATTTTTACATCTCTTAATTGAAAAAGGGAATCAATTAAAGAGGAAAACCAGCTTTGCTGAATCTGTCCTCGGGGTTGTTTGATTTGCATTAGAATTAAACAAAGACTTGTTAAAATGACAACATACATTGCAATCCTTTTGAAAGTAATTTTTTAATATATGTTTATATATATATATATATATATATAAACAAACAAACTTGTTCTAATACAGCCATTGATAAAGGTTTTAGTAATTGTGACACTACATTATTTTGGGACAAACACAAAGACATTTCAAACATTGTATTTCTTCTATGGGGATAAGAAAGGTAAGTTAGGAGACGTATAAATGGAGTTGAGAGTTATCTAGAGTACGTACAGTAAAACATAGGATGGTTTGGTGGTTTAACAGGTTTCAAACATAAAAAAAAATGCTATCTTAAAATCAAGCTCCCCAATTTAGGAAATTTATTTTTTATGGCCTGGTATGCATAGGATTAAACTGCAAATAATCTAGATAGATAGATAGATAGATAGATAGATAGATAGATAGATAGATAGATAATTTGGCACTCTTTTTCTCTTTATACTTTACAAATTGTCTCCATTTATTATCCTCACCCTCACCTTTTGTCCAGAAGGTGTTCATTTTTGGGACCCAGACAATTGCTGGTCTTCATTTCTGTGGGTCTAAAGAAACTGAGCCCTACTAACAGATGAAGCCAAAGCAGATTTATGAAGATCTCTGGTATCTGTTTTCCGTTCGATCGATCAGCATTGGAAAGCCATTCACAAGCAGGTCAAAGGTCAATTAGAACCACCAGGTTTCCCCAGGCTGACAAATGGACACATAAAGTCATCAATATGTTGCCAATTGCAGTAAAACCCAGAGAAGCTCATCAGTGATAACTTTGGCTTGTGTAAACAGAAAGCTACATTGTTAAGAGGACACTTCGTACATCAGTCGTTCGTATATTGCTGCTCTGAAACAATGATTATTTAATTTATCTAGTACACACGTCTTAATGACGTACTTTTATACTGGTTAGTAAATGTTTGTAAGAAATCTTAACAGTACCATCACTACAGCACTGTTTGCGCCAATATTAATACAATGTTTTAGTGGTTTTAGTTAAGTTACCTGTATGAGACCAGAAATCATATATAGCCAAAATATGTTCAAATAGTATAAAATCATAAAACTCACATTATGGAGGCAACTTTTTAAGAGGCATGCCCCAAAATAGAAAAGTAACATGATAAGATAGACAGAAAGTTAACCAATCTTGGTGGTTCTCAGGTGCCCAAGCATATTTTCCCAGCTAGCCAAAGCAGTGCAGCGAGGTGGATTGCCCAAGACAGCAGAAATATATGTTCCTTTGTAGGAACAGGTGTCTTTGGCACTTTGGGTGAATTGGCCCAAAGTGCAATGTACTGGCAGCCATTTTCTGATGGAAAGTCTATAAAAAAAGGCAAGCTGGCTGCTGCGAGATGTAAACTGACTCTTTAACCTGCCACCATCTGTCACTGCCTGGATCAGCGGAACAACCAGCACCTTGGCCCCATAAACACTCTGATTATGCTTTCTGTAATTAATGGTAGTGTGAGCCAGTGAAGCCACAATAGAGTCTGGGAAGTTACAAGAGAGATACAGAAAACTGAGTAAAGGTTGAATAGAGTCCAATACTATATTCAAATAATATGGATAATGAGGTATAGTAAAATTTCATTACAAGAGATTACAGTGAAATAGAAATTAATAAAGTGGCCACAGCATCGAAGAGAATGGAATTAAATATATGTGATATGTTGACATGTTGGCAAGTAAAGTTTTCAAAGAAAACACTTTCAAAGAATACCTGGCAGGTGATTGGATGAATCATCGGTCTATCAGGGGTTATTTATACCAATCAGATCAATGAACCATAGGTCGTAGTAGGAGAGCTGAAGCCAGTTGGGAAAAGAGCGAAAACACTGTTTTCATTGAGAAAAGCCTTCAATGCTGTTCTTTGCTCTTCTTTCAATGAAGAAATGCTCTACAGTTCTGATAAAACTGATGCTACAGCAGCATCTATGCTTACCACCATTATTTTCGAATGAACAGTCGCAGTTGTCATACATACACCAAGCATGTAGCTGCCAGTAGTTCTTCATAGGATGCTGACCACAAGCGCATAACTTGAATCCTGGCAAGATGGATTCTCATGTGATCTCTCAAATCTAGGTGTCACACAAGGTAAGTGCAGTAGGCCACAAATAAAAGAATTAGGCAATCATGTCGCAAAACAGTACTGAATATAAAAACACATTCAGATATTCAGCCTTATCAAAACTGTGTTTGTTTCACCTTATGTTTATGATCCCTTTCTGACTGACCCTCTATGAACATAAAGGTGAAACTCGAAAAATTTGAATATGATGCGAAAGTTCATTTATTTCAGTAATTCAATTTAAAAGGTGAAACTAATAAATAGACTCATTACATGCAAATTGAGATATTTCAAGTCTTTATTTGTTATAATGTTGATGATTATGGCTTACAGCTTATGAAAACCCTAAATTCAACATCTCAGGAAAAGTCTATCTGAAAAGTATAATTATACATATGTACTCAGTACTTGGTTTGGGCCCCTTTTGCATGAATTACTGCCTCAATGCGGCGTGGCATGGATGCTATCAGCCTGTGGCACTGCTGAGGTGTTATGGAAGACCAGGATGCTTCAATAGTGGCCTTCAGCTCTTCTGCATTGTGCGGTTTCATGTCTCTCATCTTTCTCTTGGCAATGCCCCATAGATTCTCTATGGGGTCAGGTCAGGCGAGTTTGCTGGCCAATCAAGCACAGTAATCCCATGGTCATTGAACCAGGTTTTGGTACATTTGCCAGTG
>JAVQJD010013080.1:0-52500 GCA_036023655.1 Nannoperca australis
CCCCCCCCCCCCCCCCCCCCCCCCCCCCCCCCCCCCCCCCCCCCCCCCCCCCCCCCCCCCCCCCCCCCCCCCCCCCCCCCCCCCCCACACAGCAGCAGCCACAGTGCCTCCCTCAGCTCTGTCCATTTCCATAAATGCTGCTGGCTGTCTCACCTACACCAGAAACACTGCTGGGCTAAATGCCCTGGCATATCATTTCCCTCTTTCTCTCGCTCACCTATTCTGCACCAATGTTCATTACCATGCAGCCTGCCTCGGAGAAAGAGAAGGAGAGAACGTCTAAGAGTACAGAGCTGAGATCATTGACAGCTTGATGTGACGAAGGTCAATTGAAATAACAGGTTTTTGTGTGTTTATATTTTAAATGGGCCACTTGTGTCGGCGCGTTCTTGGCTTTCTGCAGAACGGGAAGCTGGGGAGCACTGTGGCTATAGGGCTGTGTTGAAAGCGTGAGGTCGACACACACACACACACACACACTGTAATGAGCAGGTTATGCTAAGGCACAGGCTGCTAAAATCTGTAATTATAATCAACCTCTCTCTCCACCTCTCCCTCTCCCCCTCATTTCCATCTGCCTTCCCTCTCTCGTTCTTTTTTTGTTTCCCGGCCTACATCACTGAGCAGGCATCAGGGAATCCTTCACTAAGCACCGGAGGTAATGAGTTTATTGATTAACATGCAGAGATGAAGCGGCTCTCTCAAATTAGTGTTGTTTTACATTATTGGATGGACTCGGGGCACTTCAGAGCGCTACAAGACCATTACGTCATCACAGTCCCAAAACTCACATAATGCATCAACTCTGTTACATAACATTAAGTCGAAAAATCATTGCCAAATTGCGTGCAAGGTGTTTGGACTTTTAAACATCCCGAGCTGCTTTGTTCACACCCAACTGGTTTCTAGAAAAACAATGTTGTGTGGTAATATTTGGTGAATGCCGCCCTCTGTTTTTAATGTGTTTGTTTTTGTATGCAGGTAGGGTGTGTGCTCTGTCAGACGACTGGCAGCTCTGCATCTGGCAAACCATCTGGATGAGGAAGTATCATGATGCGACCCACATAACTTGTGTGTGACCCCACTCTCTGAAATGTCGTACACGTCGAGTCCCACAGTAACTCCAGAAGTTGTACGAATGATTGTTGGGATTTAAAAGAAAGGTACGGATGGAAGGGTGGACTAATGAAGTTACACACTACTTAAAAGAGGTTTTATTAGTTTGATTAGGTATAAAATTATCATCTTGAATGCAGGACAATGCAGGACTAGTACCAGTAAACAGGAAGAGGAGCAACAAGCCACAACAGTGTGTGACTTAAGAGTCTCTTTTCTGCCACAATCACAAATAGATTTAAGATACTGGAAATCCAGTTTTGGAACAAAATTACCTACAGAAGACAATTACATTATTTACAACCAGGTTCAACCTGAAAGTATCTCTGCAAGATGTAAGAGACATTTACAACAGACAGCAACAACTTAAACAGCGCTTTAAATAATATGGAAAAAAGATTACAAAAGGCTATTTTTCCTATTTTTCTAACTTTAATTTGCTTTTGTTAACCCTCCTTAATCTCAAAAAGCTTTAGGCCAGTGAGAATGACAGGTGGTCTCATGACCAGAAGGTCACTGGTTAAATCCCCGGACCAAGTATAAATCTGGGTGGGGGAAGTGAAGGAGCAATACCACTGAGCAAGACCCCAAACCCCCATCTGCATAACTGTTCCAGCACAGTGACACTGGATTTGATGTGGATTTGTTTAACCAGTAATTTAACAAAACATCTCTCTTAATGTCAATTCATTCAAACAAATAGAAAAGCCAAAATGCCTCGTGACCCCCCCCCCCCCCCTCTTCAAAACAGCCCCTCTACCCCCTCAACAACACAAACACATAAACACAAATCCATTTAAACAGCCTGTCATGTACTCTCAGCGCATCGCACACATCCTCCAGGAAGGTTGCCCACGCTCACCACTCAGTCAGAGGGGAGTCCCTCAACTCTATTGCCACCTGGATCCTTCCTCTGAAGGTTCCTGGTGCGCAGCATGTCAGAGGCGCTATGAAGATACCAGCAAAAATGGCAGAGCAAAGGAGTGGCGTCAGTCTCCCACCGCCGGTGCCTCTCTCGCGCCACTTTGATGTGATGGCTGCTCTTTGCTTTGTGATGTGGAGGAGCTGTCAGATTAGCGGGCCTGTCACGGCTCTGCCTGCTTGTCTGTTGGGCTTGACAGAGCCTGTGATGGAGCTCAGACTAAACAAAAGGGTTATCACCTTCCCCGCGCACGGCCGCACTACCCTTTCATATACGGGAGGAAGGGAGGAGAAGGCTTCCATCCTCCATGCAGAGAGAGCAGGAGGAGGAGCGTGTGTCACCCTTTAGCCACCATTCAAAAAGATGTGATATCTGCATATCTACATTATCAACAACATGTATCTAGTTACATCCTTGAATTTATACATATATTAATACTGTACGTCCATATACACTCATACATGCATAGAGTACATAGTATGTGAATTTGTACAGTAACCCCCACACATCCTTCTACAGGAAGTCCCTGCTGCATGGGCTTCCTTTTACACAGCTGTTACTTGAAATGAGGCATAGAAAAAGTGATCCATTCTCCGGACACCTGGCGCCCAACGTCTACAGGTGCAGTGTGTGTGTGTGTGTGTGTGTTTCAATGAAGTGAAATAACACACTAATGAGGAGAGAGTGATCACTGCTGACACAGCCAGGCTCACACTGTAATATGAACTTCCTGTTTCAAGTCATTTTTATTTCCTGTTTGACTTGTACTGTAATTAAGAGGCCAGTGCGTCGAGTACAGTTACTGCGCCTCTGTGGACAAGCTCAGTACAAAAACACCCAGTCTAGATTTAACATATCACCATCTGTAAATCACAACAAATGATCAGAGAGATTGCCTCCAGCAACAGACAAATACATGCCAACCGGGTGCTCGTGAAGAACAGCTGACTCGTTAGAGAAGCTTCTATTTTCTATAAATAACTGGTATTAATTCTTACCCTACAACTGTATGTGTACATTGACATGGTCAAATGTTCTAACATGACTAACAACATGACAAGCTCAGAGAAACGCATCATTGATTCTTAAATTTGGTTTCTGGGCTCTGATGCGTAGCTAACGGTGTGTAAACTTTAAGTCACTTCCTGAGTTTTCCCATATTTAACTAATACTCAACCTTAATTTAACAATCAAATCTGTGTAGTCGACCTGAGACCAGCATGCAGGGCCGTCCCATTTAGGATGCACAACACCATATGTTCTGCCATTGCCTGAGAGGCAGCTGAAGAATTGATGAAGATCATTAGTGCCACACATTGCAGAGGTCTTCTTCACCTGAAATATTATGAAAGGATTTAGCAGTGCGAGTGCGCCGCTTTCTTCTCCTGTCCTCCACTGGACGAGACATCTGTTATTTAAATAATGGTTTCAAACGAGGAAGGAAGAAATTGTTACCCAACACTCTTTCAGCAGCTGATGACAGAGAGAGCCGAGTGAGAAAGAGAGAGACAACAGAGTGAGAAAGAGAGAGAGAGCATATTGAGCAGGTTAATAGTAAAAAAAGAACAGTCTGAATTCCAATGACAGAGGAGGAGATAACGAGGTGTTTTGATGTGACACGAAAGACAGAGGGATCTAACAAAGGTAGTCAGCTTGTGCTGCGCAGCTGCACTACAGGTCACCTCGCTCTCTCACACACACACACACACATAAATGCACAAACTAGTTGCACACACTCAATGAAATGTGCACAAACACGCACACAATACAGGACCCTGGCCCTGTCTGTCACATCCTTCTGTCTCTCTTTTATAGCTTGACCCTGCCTGCATCCATGTGTATGTCAATCTCTGCCGACTGCTGAGCGTATAACATACACACACATATAATATACAATATCTGTGTTTGTGTGTGTATGCCTGTGCATTTACATCTGCAGCATTTCCATTTGAAGGCCTCCATCTTGGCAGAGATAATAAGAAGCGGTGTGTGAGTGTCTCCCCAGAGGAGTGAGTGACAGTCTGAGGAAGCGTGGCGATACACTTATTCACACTGATGGAGAGATCAGAGTGAAACATGGCAGACGTTGTCATTGCAGCCTTACACCAGAGAAAGGAACGCTTCCTAACATTGATGTTATACAGTCCTGTCTGGCAGACAGCAGCGCTCTGAAGTAAAACAATCGCCCAGGACAGCAAGAGAAGAGGAGGACAGATGGGCAGGAGAGAGGAGAAGAGGGAGGAGAATGCCGGATTTCTCCCACCTTAAGCTCCTCCTTTTATACCGTTATTTTTCCCTCCTTGTTCTTGTATTTATTTATCTTTCTTCGTGGCATTCTGGGGGCACTCTTTGCACCCACATTCTTTACCACAAATCAACTGGTTTTGGTTTTTGGAAGACTTGTCCTATCATCACTTCACAAAAAGACAAAAAGATATCTGTGTGAAACTATGTATGTGTTTAAAGTTGGATCCCGTGGGAAAGATGCACAATAAAAGTCTTGATCTATATACTGCTGCTATTATTCAACAAGACTAAAGGTCTAGAGCCATGCTAGCTGCTCTGTGAGGCTGCACTCAGTTGGGCCTTGAGCTAAATGCTAATGTCAGCTTGCTAACATATTCACAGTGACAATCTTTGCATGCTGATGTTTAGCAGGTATAATGTTTACCGTGTTCACCATCTTAGTTTACCATGATAGCATGCTAATATTAGCTAATTAGCATTAAATATAAAGTACAGCTGAGGCTGATGGGAAGTCGTTAGTTTTGCAGATATTTCGTCATTAGACAAAGTCAAATGTTCCATTAAACATATATTTCAGTGGACAACCATCTGACAGACCGGCATAGCTGTCCCTAGAGCCTCACCGCTTGCTTTCCACCACAATTAGCCAATGAGTTTTGCACCTTCACAGATCAGCAGAGGAGGGAGGCAGCAACAGAAACCTATGGAACATACTGAGAGCTGGCAATATCGAAGCAATAACTTGAAGATTATCAAATTCTGATAATCCAACCTACTTGGGGCCTGGTGATGTTTTGTCATTGGACTTCTTTGCTAGCTGCGGTTTAATGTTTTTTGAAAACTGTCAAAAGTCCATATTTTCATCATTAAGCACGTAGGCTGACCAACAGACCAATCTTCTCTCTCCTCTCTTCTCTCCCTTCTCTTCCTCCCTCCATCTCTGCTTTAGCCACGTGATTAGCGTTGACATGTTTCACTAAGGATACTGTGCTGGTTCCAAGACTGGCTTCAGAGAGGATCTAACAGAGGTCTAATGGGGTCAGGCTCCCAATCAACAGTCTATTCATAGGAATCAATAAATGCAATATGCATGAGAACCAGAGGACGGTAAGGTGCACATATACACAGATACCTGTTGGGTAAAAAAGTAAAGTAAGAAGGAAGGCAGAGAGAGGAAGGAAGGAGGGAAAGGATGGCAGAAGATTTAGGCCTGAGGGGACACAGGGCCTTGGCATGGTACCAAAGGCGCTGGCACTCTCTCATCTGTCATGACATTAGGACTTTCATAAGATAGCTGTGTAAGCATTGCTGTCTAACGGTAATGGTTTGATCATGGGGTTTTGATGTCTTTTTGGCACATTACTTGAGATGTTTTGTCTGTGTAAAAGTCTGCAACTGACAAAGCAACAATAACGATCATAATTGTCTCTGTAAGTAAATAATTGCTACAATATTGTGCACGTCTGTGCAGGGAGTGTGTGTTTCTGTGAGAGTGAGAGAGCATGCAGGCCTTAATTCCAGGCTGCTGTGGGACAGTGAAATAAATCAGGCCCAGCTGATGTGTGTTTACCTTCCCTAAGCCCCAGGAGACTTTGGGTAATTGAGCATGAGCAGATCAGCAATGGAAAACCCATTTCACATGGAGATAGACACACGCCTTCAACATGCTACACTGCCCCAGCTAGCAATGAGACACACACACACACACTCACACCTACACGCACATTCTTGTTGCTCACTGACCACTGTGAAGTGGATGAAGGCAAGTAACACCATATTACCTCTCATGAGCTATGTGATGTTACTTTATGCCAAAGGGAACAAAATCTAAAGCTCAGAAATTAACAACAATAATGAATACCTCTTTTGTTTAATCCATACAAATAATGATGACAAGACTTCAGGAAGTCGGTGCACAGCCATTGCACAGCCTGCTTCCAGTCTCTATGCTAAGCTAAGCTAACCATCTTGAGACGCTTGAGATGAGATTAGTATCAATTTGCATCTAAATCTCGAAGAGAAAGCGAATAAGCATATTTCCCAAAATGTATAACTGTTCCTTTAACCAGACATCTTATTACATAGCATTAACAATCATGTAAGACAATTGTGTTTCAAAAAGCTAAATATATCACACATATTGCAAAGCAGAGAAATAAAGCATCTCTCTGTATGCATTCGTTCATCTGAATAAATGCATGGGTTTACGTGCGTCTGGGATTTCTGTGCGGGTGTGTTTCTGTCAGCGTGTGCATGTTGATGGCATCCCTGTAGTCGCAGCTCCCCTGCTCTTGTAATGTAACCATGTAATGGTGTAATGAAAATTCATGATGAGAGCATGTTAACTGCATTAGCCAGTCTCCCGAGTTCCAGCACATGAATAAAACGAACAAGGGGAGGAAAAAAAACAGGGAAACTCATTTTGATGCCTAATTATTTTTGGACTTGACAGCCTGGCAGCGGCCTGGCCCGTGTATGTATGTGTGCGAGTGTGTGTGTGTAGGTCGTCAGTGTTGCTGAGTAGATGCACAGCGGTAAGCAGGGCCCTTCATTATGGGCCATAATGAGTACATCCACCCCAGATACAACAGCCTGGGAACCTTTGTTGCATTGTTTTGTTCCAACACCTTGAGCAACAAATCAACACATTTTACATGGCTCAAGTACCTGCAGTTTTTTTTTATCTAAATATGTAACAAGGACATATCTTTGTGTATGTTTTTCGACACGATTTCCTGTCATTATGTTTGCATACACACTCGGACGAGCAGAAATCATTATCAGAGTATGATGCTGTTAAACCATTAAATTACTGCAAGATGGTCTGTGTTTTACAATAATTGTGCTGTTACACACATGTACGGATTCCAGCTGACTGCAGTTAACGATACATTGTTTTAACTGTACATGTAGTCAAATAACAACATAATATTTCTGGTAAAAATAAAAGTAAAAATGAGCTAGTTGAATGGTATTTTACCACTTCTAAACATTGTATGGTATCATTGGTTGCATTTGTGTTGCTGCCACAGGATTACTTCCTCTGATGTCATCACGTAAATGGAAGACTGTTGACTTAAGGGTTGAGCTGTAGTCAACCGTATCGGGTGTTTCTTTGTGGTTACTGACACGGATCTGTGTAATCCTTACACAGTTGCTGCTAGTTTAGCGGAGTCAGATGTTGTCCTCAACTTGTTTCACTCGTCACAAAAATAGATTCTCATGGAGACTGCGGTTTGTTTGATTTTGCGAGCGATGTCTCAGGGAGAGAACCAAAAAGGCAAACTGCTCAATATGATCGCTCTGTGAGGATTGGGAGACTGTGACTGAGAGCGTATTCTTAAATAAATCTTTTTTTGTTTGTTTTTTTGGTCTCTATACTCACGGAAAGGCAAATGCTCTTCCTTTGGCTAATATTTAGCTGAGCAACGGTTTCCTACCTTAGATAATCAGAAGCACCTGTGTGGGACAAATGACCGTGTGTATGTGTGTGTGTAATCAACCCCAGGGGACTGATTGAATCCTTCCTGCCCATGATGGAGACGCGCTCCAGTGCAACGGATGCAACACAGGATTCCCGAAATCACGATCTCCCAGGATTAGACGTGGAATGAAAGAGAAGCGGGGCATCCAGACGGCCTTTATTGGTTTATGATTGCCCTTACCCTAACCACATTAACCTCCTGATTGCTTTAACAGACATTATTAGATGCTTCCATTGGAACAAAAAGAAAAGAGGAGAAAATAGAGGCTAAGAGGCAATCATGCCAACCGGCCCATGTAAGGAATTTAAGGCCAAGGACACAAAGAGACAGAGAGAGGAAGAGAAATGAAAAGGAGGAGAGAAAGAGGAGAGGAGGTAGGGGAGGGGGGGTGGGGGGGGGGGTGTTCGATCGTCGATTAAATTGCAATTGTGCAATTTCATTCCTGTTGCAGCACAATGAGGAATGAGATTAAGCTCAATTTGGACCTGTTCAAGAGATCTCCTCACCTCTGTCTGAGGTGCACTGTGCAACACACACACACACACACACACACACACACACACACTAGCGAGCACACATGCATACACAAACCTACACACCCCTGGAGCCCCTCACCATGTCAGCACCCCTCCAGGGAAATCAGGCGTCTGGAGACAGGTCAGCCCTGGCCCATGTATATATTCATGGGCTTAATCTGGCATCATTTCTCTCTGCTGCCGGAAAAAGAAATGTATTTAATTTACACAATCCCCATTTGGCCTGCTCACCAAGGAGAAATACATAGGGAAAGTAGGCCCATAGTCATGGCTTCACCACTTCAGCAAAAACTATTTTGCAGGAGTGTGTGCATACACAAGTAAGTTCGTGCACGTGTGTCTATATACTGTATGTCTGCATGCATAGCAGTATTCTGTCTGTGTATTGCAAAGGCAAAAAAAAAAACATCTAATCATATTCCAGACCTGTACAGTACACCCAAACCGTGGCAGCTGTGCTAGTCAGTTTGAATGGGAGGATGGGAGTTGTACCCAGCAGATGCTGTGTGTGTATTAAACAGATTAATTATTAAAACATGCTTGACAGATGAAAAGTGGGTCCTGGGGCTATAAAGGAAAATGTTTATTCTTCTGCCATAGACTGTAGTACACTTAGCTTCTGCTCTCAACTTATCCAGCGCCTCAATGAAAAGAGTAAACACTTTCTGTCCTGTGTGTGGTTGGAATCACATACATAATAGTTTGAAATGGCCGCCTGGGATAAACCTTCAAATATGAATGTATGTTTAGTGATCAGGGTGAAATATGATTAGCATGCAGTATCAGCATGTGTGTGTGTGTGTGTGTGTGTGTGTGTGTGTGTGTGTGTGTGTGTGTGTGTGTGTGTGTGTGTGAGAGAGAGAGGGCACGGAGTTAGGTAGCCTGAGGACACAACCAATCACATTTTTAACTGCACACCTAATCAAGTAATGTTACTCCTGTTACCCCGCCACCTCATCTTAACTCTGTTTCCCTCCATCGTTTTCCCTTCAACATTTGGAATTTATCTTACTGCTACTACTGTAAATATTTAACTCTAATATATTGTAACGGGCATGGGGAGTGGGGCATGGGGAGTGATTATTATGTTATGATTATTAATTATGTGTTTTGAAACAAGCAGAAATTCATATTGAGTTCTTTAAAGTACACATTTTCATATTCTTTTGCACGTCTGCAAATCTCGTTACACTTGCAAATTTCAACGCACGTCTGCAGATTCCTGTAGACATTCACAAATCTGAGAACGCACATACGGATTGAGATACAGTTTCTCAACTCTCCAAGCACGTTTCAATAATTAACGCTACAATAACACCCCCATAATCAGGCGGTAAAAATAACCCGTGTTCAAGCGTCACATGCACTGGAGCACACATTGTCTGTGGCACGCAGTTCTTACCACTATGTGTCTGTATCATTCACAGGTCCACTGCACAGGTACAACACAGTGTGCTTCTGTGTTTTAGTGCTGTTGCTGATGAACACATTAGGTCGGGTGTCACTGGGTCTGTAGTTGATTTGTTACGTAACTGTGCAGCTGTGAACCGACCTGTTTATCACTGTGCTGGTGGTCAAAACGCTCTCGTGCTGCTGTTTAAAGAGATAATACTGTTTTTACAAAACAAGCTCACATACAGATACATGAGCTACAGATACAGCCTCATTTCCCAGATCATTGACGATTCACTAGAGCTTCAATTTAATGTGCTGATTGCTACCTTGACCTGAAACAATTTATATGTGTGTGTGTGTTTGTGTGTGTGCTGTTGTTTAGTGTTTCATCTACCCTTCAACCCAGTTGGTCCCTCCCAATGTCTGACTAAAGAGTTCGCCCTGGCCTCTGTTATGTCATGTATAGAGCACATTATACAAAATGTTACATTTGTATACAACTTTAAGCAGGTACATTGTAGTATTTCATGACAGAAGAAACACTTAGACAAATTAAAATTCTCAGTATTGCCTCTCTAATGGTTGCAAGACAAAGTCTGAGCGGGGATTATTTGCCTTCTTATTATTATTTAGACAAAAAGAGTGCAACGCATTGGAAGAAGGCCCCAGAAGAAGACAAGAGGATGTGGGGGATGTTTCTCAGCCAGACACATCTTTTTATGGCACAAGGAAGAGGGAGACAGAGAGAGACCACCTGCTCATGCCATTTCTCAAGTTCTTGGCTCCATGTAAATATGTGACAAATTATTCAGTCCAGGATCTGAGCATCCAAGCTCCTTCTGAAGGTGGAGGCCAAGGAAAATGGACCAGTTACCCTCCCAGCATCCCTTAAAGAAAGCTCCACCTTCACTTGCACTCGCATATACACACATAAACACTCACAGACAGAATTAAATCATTTCTCACATCCCCCATACCACATACACACACACAGATAGAGAGAGAGAGAGACACGGGTTGCTGGGCCCCCTGTTGCCTCATCTGTCAGCCCCCACACACACACACGCCAACATCAGGCACACACGCACACACCCTCCCGGGGGAGAGGGTCTCAGATGCAGATCATCAGTATTAGTGGGCGGCTGAGGGATTAGCATCCCCCTGCAGTGACCTACAGGTGTAGCCCTGGGTTAGAGCAGACACTCTTTCAGAGCATCACTGGGACCCTGGAACCCTGGACCCCCGGCCCTCGCCAAACACACCTCACAGGAAAACCAGCACAGACAGACAGATGGGGGAGGTGTTGCAGGGTGAGGAGCTATAGGGAATGTGTGGAGATATAAATTGACAAGTAAATACAGACGGGCGATGAAAGCAGGCAGAAAAAATGGCAGAGTCATCCTGATGTGGGGAGAGATATGAGATTAATGTGATACGAGAGAGAGAGAGAGAGAGAGATACAAATACATACCATACCGTACCATGGTACCATAATCTAACTTTATTTACTGCTTAAGTACAAAAATAGCAACTTTAAGAGCTACCAAGTAACAACTTAGATCTCTCTGTGAGATTGTATTATGATGGAAGAAGGTTTTATTGAATTATCATATCCTCCTGATTGTGCCTTCACAGCACCTCATGAAAAAAAATCACTTCCTGTAAGTGAAAGTTAATGCCCACACATCACACGAGTCAGTAACAAGTACACAGATCATCAGATACATAAGCTGTGACAAGAACTGGCATTTGGGTTGAAAAACAGACAAATAAATATATATATTTGACCAATTAATGAACTATTACCATTACTGTGTTGGTGAAAATGTTTGTTTTTCTTTCGTTTTTTTTGCCCGTGTGTGTTTCCTTTGTCATGTTTTTGTAAGTTCTCACATTTTTGATTGAACGCGGGAGAAGAGGATGGCTTGATAAACAGACAAAGTCAAAACAATGTGAAAATCGAGGTAGACAAGCAAAGGGCCTTTGGTGGTTGACGCTCATGTTTTGTTCACTGTAATATCATCTGAAACTGGCTTGTGTTGTTGGCTCCCGTCGGACTCACCTCGTTCTGTTGACATTTTGCTGTTATTTGTACACTGCAAAGCGGTCCATTTTCCCCGCATCAAAAGTGCTTTTACGCGCGTGTGTCAGGATGTCTTTGGTGCTTACCTTCAGCTCCTGTCAGAGAGCGAGAGCAGGGCCTGTGCTCAGGAGCAGAGGGGGGAAGGCTGCTTTGTGCCCTAAGCGTTTTTAGTGAAGGCGAGAACTGGCTCAAAGGCTGTCAACGCACATGGAAACACACATCAATACACAAACACACACATACACACACACACCAACAAGCAGTGTATTCGCTCTCAGCTGCACTCCCAGTAAGAACCAAGTGTTTGAAATGAACTCGGATTCATAAAGCGCACATACACACAGGCACGCACACTATGCTCATTACACAGGTTTCTTGCCCGTGTTTGTCTTTCTCAAAGGCTATAGAAACACGAGGGTGGTGAACGCAGCTCTGATCAAAGAATGTAGAGTTAGGACTAAGGACCTGACAAAGAAAAACAAGCCACAGTTTGAAACAAAGTGTGTGCAGCCAGAGCGGCATAACAAATGACAAGGCTGTTCTTTATGAAACCGCAATTACGAAAAGATGTTCCACGTCTTCCTGTGTCGCATGGCAAATCCACCAGATGGAAATGGCAATCTGGTGCCCCGAATGGTCTTTTTAGTTGTAGCTGTTACTGTGGAGAGGACAACAGGGTCAAACTCGCACTGTGAACTTTGTCGAGACTGGGAATTATTTTCATTAGTGGGCTTTTTGAACGATTACCCTCATACTACTCAAAATAATTTTTCATTATTAAAAGAAATTCACATCTGTTACTTATTTTCGGCAAGAATTTTTCATTTAAAATGTGTTAGAACTTCCTCAGGTATAATGTATGAAGAGAAATATCGCTGGTACCATACTATATATATATAAACAAAGATTAAGAAAACTCACCAATCAGAGGGTGCCAGCTGCAGTTCTTATTTGAGGCTTCATTACAGTCTGCAGTGCAGAAGCTTTGTAGTAATTATTTGCTGCCATATTTGGTAAAAGTGGTAATGCAGATTTAAATTGTGCTTCCCAAATATTGCTTATCAAGTCCAGTACAGATGTCTTCTCTTTGTGTCTTCAGTCATAACCTGCGTACACTGTGTCCTAGTTCAGGGCCTTCATTTTTTCCGAGGATGCAGGACTTGATGGTTCAGTTGAACCCGCGCTTCCTCCCCAAATATGCTGACGGCAACCAAACATAATAGGAAAGTCGGAACGCCCAAATGATCTTGTAAAGAAAAAAAACCCAGAAAGTTGTTCACAATTTAAAATGGTAAGCGGTAAACTCTTGAATTTAATTTAATGAAGTTTATCTGTTGATGAAGTGATGAACAATTCAGGCTGCTCACAGAAGCAAATATTTGAGTTTATACCCTTAATAATCTAAATTATCTACATGCAGTGTTTTTGACTATTGACCATGTAAAGACAAATTCCTGGTAAATATGACATAATCACATGATGTTTCCTAACGTTACAAGTTGATAAGGATTGCCTGAATGCCTCATTGGGCAGTTTACTCATGGCCACAAAGAACACACACTCGTTTTGTCTACCACATTTGGTGGAAAGCCTTCTGGCAGCTAGAGGCAGCACTTCACATCAACGCTTCACCAAATAAACTACCTGGCATGAGGAGGAGCAGGTGTAGCAATTCTGAAACCTTTAAAGAACAATATACAGATTTGCTCTGGTGAATGCTTCCAGCAGCTCTTGGTTAGCCCACCCCACCCCACTCCAGGATGTGTATTTTTCAAATAAACTTTAAGATTCCAGCCATGAAGCAAGTACCTGCAGACTATCATCATCCAGGCCCAACATCACGTATGCAAACCAGGGGAGTGATTTACCCTCTTCATTCTAAGGAACATTTGCCCTGTCTGTGGAATTTGGGATCTCAAGCATTTCTTCCCAGCGAATGACAGCAGTGTACCCCCGGTGTGTTGGAGGCTGCCAACCACTAAGCAGTCCTGGCATTCTGCAGACAGGCCAGACTTGTGGTTGTTGTTTTGCTCGCTCCTTCTCAGTCTTTGGCTGCAGGCTATATGCAGAATACAGACAGCTAGCCTGTTCCCACACCAGGGCTCAACGCTGAAGGTGCTCAACCCCATACTCCACTCCGGGTACATTAGCAGGAAAGACCTGGTTGGATGAGGAAGAGGACAGCGAATAGCCGAGAGATATCATACAAAGAAATATGAGCTTAATTAGAAACTCAAAACAAGAGAGCGGTAAAATACAAGAGCAATCTGTCACCTTAAATACTAAAGCTCTGTAGCGTAGCATCATGCAGTTCATTTATTCCCCCTCTGCATATTTCTTTTCCTCTGCTTTATTCCATGCTTTGGTTTCTGTCGTCAGAAAATGGCTGACCACAAACTCATATTGTCTCATGTCATTCTCCACAAAAGGATCGTTGTAGACTATGTTTGGGTTCCTCGGTGAGCCACGGGCAACTGTGACTCAAGCTAACCATCCCCTGTCATATTCTTTCAATTAGAAATGACAGAGAAGCCGGAGTGTTGTGTGCAATGAAGTATTTTTCAGTAGTGGCCTGCTGTTTCTCTGCCCAAGCAAAAGGTACAATCCTAAAACCTGGCATTTAAGACAAGCAATGAAACATCAAGCCTAGAATTTCAGTTGTGTCATTCAATCTCTGTCAAAGATGCAATTTTGGCAGCAAAGCATAACACAAAAAGGATGACATTACTGTTCCCTTAATCTCCTTCTAATATCTGGTAATTATTTATTAGAACTCCAGCTGGTCTACCGTGTCTCTCCTTGTCACAATCATACACCTTTCTGATTAGCAAGTGTCCTATACACCCCTGTGTGCCCTGATCAGTCAGAGTTTTCATGTCCCACTGTGGCCTCCCTCCCTACGAGCTTGACTGTTCAGTCGCTAAGCTCAGACAGTCTGAGGCCTCTCCAGCCCAGGCCTGTTCAAATATGCAGTTTTAATTGAGTGATAATGAAGAGAGCTCGTCCGAGATGAGGTTAACAGGAGTGTATTAATTTGAATGGGGCCCTCCGGATTATCCCCGGCTCCCCAGTCTCTCAGAGCTCGGAAGACGGGCTGCTGTGCTGTCCACACAGGGAACCAAGTGAGCAATGCATTTCTTTATGGACCACAGGGCAACATAAGGGTCATTAGCATGAGACTCAGACCAAGTGTTTATGTGTGTGTATATGTCATATATAGATTTATCCACCTTGACACAAACTTTGACAGGCAAAAGTGCAGTAACCAGTGCTGTAAAAGAGGTAACCAATGAGGAGGAGAGCTAATAACCAGAGGGCAGAGATAAAAATCTATATCTCTCAATCACAATGTTGATTTCTATCTTTCTTCGTATTTCTCTCCCCGTCTGTCCCTCTTCCTTTCTCTCTCTATCCTCCACCATTGTTGTTATCAAATGATACAGTTGCTCAAGCGCAGCGTTTGAATCCTAAGGACCTCTGGGAGCGGATTTGTCTCCACCAAGCCCCTTCTAACGGGGATTAAGAGGATTAAAAACCATAAAATGACCCCAGCTCCAAGTCCCCAGAGCCAGGCCCAGCTTGCTTCAGCCCGGCCCAACCAGGAATGGAGCACAGGCCGCAGGCCTTCTTTACCAACGGCCCCTTAAAGCTCCCCGTTAGCATGACAAAGGAGAGAGCAGTCCCCTGATCCGCCAAGGAGGTCGTACAATGGAGTGGCTGCTTTCTCCCCTGCTCATTTTCATGGAGACAAACAGCATTACACTTGGCAGTGACATTGTTCTAAACTCCAACATGGAGCCCCTCTTTCTCTGCAGAGCTCAAGGTGTCATATTAATTATTTAAATCTGATGTGGATTTTCAGCGAGGGATCCCTCCAAGGCCTTACCCGCAGCCAGAAGGTCTGGGATCTGCATTCGTTTGGTTAATTAGACCTGAAACCACGCTTTGATCTCGACCAAAATCGGAAAAAAGGGAAACTTCCAGAATGAATTATTTTAGCCCTAACCTATTTTTTCATTATTGAGCTCTCCGACTCATTTTTATCCCCTTTATAATGTTGTGAACACAAATGTGCGTTTGTCGCCCCGTGTGTGTAAGGCTGAATTAGAGTGCACAATGACTGAGTTTAGGGTTAAGGATTTTGCAGTTAACCAGCTTCATGAGGTCAATGATGAAGGTAATTGAAGGCCACTTTAATCCACTCAGGAGGCCTGACAGGACCATTTACTCATGTCGTCTCACTGAGAAGGTACAGTTGGACTCAGATGAAAGGGAAAAAATAGAGGGGAATAGGGAGAGAACAAGACAGCAGAGGCTGGGGTGGTCTCTCTCTCTCTCTCACTCTCACACACACACACACACACACACACACACAATCTCATTTAAACATGAGCAAGCAAGAAGTTAAGAGATGGAGAGAAGAAGATGTCAATGCAATAAAGCTTGGAGCCAAACATTTTGTACCACAAAAATAAAATATAAGCAAGGCTTTTGATGGCTGTTCAGCGTGAGGTTCACCACAGCTTTAGACAACATTGATTACAACAGGCTGATGGAAACCTGAGGTCAAGAAAAGTCCTGCAGGCAGCTTCATCCAAGCCTGACTAACGATGGAGCCCAGCAGCAGCAGCAGTTGGCAGATGTAAAAATATATCACGGGGGTGTATTGTGGCATTTCAGTTACTTGCTGGGTTTAAGTTCTATCAAATATGTTTAATAATGTGATTGTGAGGATGGGTCACAGGGGAGTGAGCGTGAGAGACAGGACAGTCACTAAGACATGCATTAAGCTTCGCGTTGTCACCGTCTGAGATATATCTTCAGACAGCCCTCTCCACTGGATTCCATGTCAGTCCTCTTTGAACGGCCAAATTGACGAGTTTATGCATAATTGAGGCTTGTATTACGAAAAGGAGAATGAGGGGAGCGTCTCTTCTGTGACTCTGAAAGGAGGATGAGTGAGGGATGAAGGGGGGGGGGGCTTCTCCCCTGGCCCTGAGGACGAGATGGAGGAGAAGAAGGAAGAGGAGTTGGGGGATGTCAGAGAGAGACAGGTGGATGTTTGATGCACGGAGGTGGGGGGGCGAAGACAGCCAGGCACACCGAGCCCCCCCTCGCCATCTCCACTGAGGCCGTACCTGCGACGAGCTCCGGGGACTGTAAGTGAATTAAGCCCTCTGGTCGACGTGGAAAATGAATTTACTCTCCCAGTAGCGGTCACAGCTCAGAGAGAAGCTCCAGAGTACTACACAACTCTGGTGAGGGATGGGAAAAGAAATGTTGAGTCGTGGGAAAAGGTGATTTGATGAGACCCTTCAGGGTAACCAGTAAATTATCAGGCCTCAGATGACTATGTCACACTACAAGATGGTCACTGCTAGAGCTGCAACGATTAGTTGATTCAGATGATTGAATAATCGATTTTGTCAGCCGGGCATATGTGTTTGGAATTTGATGCTTTTCTCTGTTTTATGTCATTGTAAACTGAATATCTAAAACCAGAAATTTGAAGACGTCACCTTTGGCTGTGGGAAATTGTAACATTTCTCATTTTATAGAAAAAAAGAAATAATCTGGAGATTAGTCTGTAATCAAAGTAATTGGTTAGTGGCAGCCCTGGTCACTATGTCAGATTAGATCATGATGCAGCAGAGTAGCAGGAGTCGGATTTATCACGAGACGAGAGTAAGGAGAGTTGACCGACAAGACGATGGCGGAGGATTTGGTGTCAAAGCTAAAAGCGAAGCGTCTTCTTTTGGATTTAAACCCAATGCTAATAAGGAACCTGATAACGTTAATGAGGAAATATGTCAACTTTGTCTGATAGGTGTGTCAAAGTAAGGAGAGCAGACAGGGCGTCTTTGAAGAATATCTTTTCTTATAAAAGTAACCGGTAACACCGGAGTTGATGATCGGAAAATATCCTCACTGTGGCATCCCCAACCTGCAGTAACAAATATTTAAAAAATACCATAAGATTCCATACGAAAGTCCAAACCCGGTCACTGTGAGTCAAAATTCTTGCCATCATCCATCTGCTCCTGTACGTGGCCAATTTAACTTGCTCTTTTTTGCTCCATTTCTCAGATGTAGATCAAACTCACACACGAAAAGTGTGTCTCACTCTAATCTCCCATTTATTTACAAGAGATACCCCCTAACCCAAGCATGTGCACACACACACACACACACACACACACAAACGAAGGCTTAATGACAGTGAGTGAAATAATCACCCACCTCGCCTGTAGCACTGTGGGCTTGAAGTTGACCCCCTGCCCTCAAACGCACACACACACACACACACTCGTCCAAACGTACACACAAGCAGCGGGGCCCTCTCCTCAGGCCCATACGACCAGCCCTCGATGAATACAAAGGATTGTGGGGATTAGCCAGACATTTGGTCGGGCATTGTTCTGGCTTACTAAATGGGGATTGGCCGGTGGCAGCCGGCACGGGGGCCGGGTCCTGCGTGAGGCTGAGGCAGAGGCAGTGGCCGCCCCTCGGAGGAAGAGTGATAATTACCTCTTCCTGAGAGAGATGACAGCTTTGGCCTCTGCGTCCCTGAATCTTGGACATTAGCAACTGAATAGAAAGCTTTCATACTGTATATCATTTTAATCTTTCATGTTCAGATCCAGCAGATGGCTTATTACTGGCCTGGGTGAGGAGGCAGCTAGGGAGACAAATGGCCCATGTCTCTTTTAAGGAGGGATGCCGGGGAAATGGCATTCATATAGGGCAAGAGCAGCGGATAATTGTATATCTGGCTGTTTGGAGGTGTAGCAGTGCTCACCCACTGCCAGCCTATAAATCATAAAACTATTAATCTTAGACAAATCCCACTCGGAGGGCTTGACGGAGGGGCAGAGAGTTTGGAAAAATGAGATCCATCCAAAAAATGAAGGACTCTGGCATGACATGCATGTTAAGTCTTCATGCATGCTCATGCAGCTGCATATTTTTTTGTTTACATTTGCATTTAACCTTCCTGCATATAAAAAACAAATCTGATAAACGAGATATCCCACAATGCACTGATTAAAGGATTATGTACACTGCAGCCATCTTAATATTCACCTCATATATAAATGATCCACTTGCGAGTTACTTTCATCGCTTTTTATTTAGTCTTTCATGTATTCAGATCTGACAATTGACTTATTCATGTTTCTTGAGTTATTCATTATCCGATAATGAATATTAACTGTGTCGATTTCTGCGGGGGACTTCACTGCAGGACACAACTTTTGATACGATCAACAGAACAAGTCAGCAGTATAAATCATCAGATACTGGCTGAATCCAAAAAGTAATACAAGTCTTGAACTGTCTGATTTTATGTTATCTGGGCAGGTGTGTGTGAGAAGACATCTGATTTTTATTACATTTCAATGTACTTTGCATTTAGAGAACATACTACAGCTCTCTTCCTCTCCCTCCATCCCTCGCTCTCTCTTTAGCCTGCTGTCTCCCCACTGACATCGCCCATCCAAAGAGAAACAATACGGTTTCATCTCCCGCGCTGACAATGATGCATGAGCCAGATGGAAAACACTTTTCAGGTGTTGTCATTAGAAAGCCTTTTTTTTCTTCCATAGGCCCCATGTGAAAGAAACACAAAGACGGGGCCCAAAGTGTAACACTCTAATATCTCTGAAGCTTTTCATTGGCATCTGTGGAGCCTTGGCCGCTGGATTGTCTCTTTTTCAATTACCTGATCTTTTCAACTCGGCGGGAAATGAAAAATGTGCAGCGCAGTTGGAGCTCTGGAGCAAAACGCCTTCACACCACTCTCTCTCTCTCTCTCTCTTTCCCTCTCTCCCTCTCCAATCATGTCTCTCACACATTTTAGACATGTTTCAGTGAGAGCTAGTTTGTTTGCTAGAGAGAAGGTGCAGTGTGTTCAAAGTTAACCCCAAGTTTTGAATGTAAACTGTAAGAAACGCCACATTAATTTACTGTTGGTACAAAGCAGAGATCACAGTTAGTGCAAATATTCTGATGAATGGTTTCATTCATTCACAGAGACTTTTCTGGTTTGACCAACGACTGGGCCATCTCAAATTTCTGACCTCACTCTTCTGTCCAGCTGCATTGCTAAAGATACTCTGCAGCTCCATATTTATCAAGACAAGATGTTCTAATTTCTTCCAGTGACACAGAGCTGGGAAGGAGGAGGAGGAGAAGGAGGAGGGAGGAGAAGCTGGTTATTAATAAAACTATTTGCCAAATGAGTCATGTCAGAGAGACGGTTTGAAGAAGGCCAAAACAACATCTGCTTTGAGCGCCTCCTGATATCCTGATTACATCAGTTACGTCATGTGAAGTCATGCTCAACACAGTGACAACAATCCTGGTTCGAAATGCCATCGCTTTATCGAAACGATGAGGAGAAACCATACCATATTCAGCTACACTGGAGAAACTCCACCCACACCCACACCTTCTGCTTTAATATTTCACAGGTGTACAGGAAGTGAGGGATGCAGGATGTCATAGAGGCTACATTACGTTGGGGATATCAGACACGTGAAGCGCAGTGGTTCGCTAACATCACAGCTTAGCAAACACTTGACAAATATTTGGCATCAGATGAAAGAAAAAAAACATATAGGTTTGTGAAAATGTTTAAGTCCTTTCATCTTTTTCTGAAAGATGTAGAGCACAAATATCTTTTGTGAAACATGTGCGACACCATACAGAAACCGGAGCACGGTTCACACCTCTGCAATCCACCACCAAAGCAGCTGCATGCTGATTAGGGGCAAATAAAGCGAGCTGCGTCTTTTGATTTTGAACGGAAAAACAAAACTGCTTGGCTCTCTGTCTTGTCAGCGCTCGCTTCAGAAACAGAAAGAGATTTTAGATTTCAAAGTCACATGCAACCGCAAATACGTTGTCTTTTAACTGCGGTTGGAGTTCAAAACCTTGCAGCTCCTTCGATCGTGGCAAAGTGAATTCACTACACAGGGTGCACACAGACAGATGTGAGGGGAGAGCAGCTCGGCCGACTCTCCGTGGAACTGCCAGAGTGGGATGAAAAAAGCATACAGCTTGCTCGCAATAAATAGCAACATCTGATAAATATGGTACAATCATTATTTTGTTTGTGAATTTCTAATGACTATCCCAATAGCCTCGTTGTATCTAACCGGAAAAAAAGCCCCACAATGAAAAACAAAACAGGCCTGGAATAAACACATCAGTCAATTTTGCATATTGATAAAAATGTTTTGTTGTTGTTGCTTTTGTTCTTAGCCGGCTGCTGCTCCTGCCTTCACGTGCCATTGTTCAAGTTAATTCAATACCAAACAAGTCATTTTATTTTTTACCATGGACTCTCCCATGTGACTAATTACTACACGACTCTAAGTGATGTTTCACCCCTAGACAATAAAGAGGGACACGTTGCTTGCACACAATGAACCAATAAATTTAGCCTGTATCACTGTCGGAGCGATTTGGCCGACAAATCAGCAAGCATGAGTTATTCAGATCACAGTGCGTGAAGGTTGCCTCCTACTGCTTGGCCCTCAGGTCGGAGGGAGCTGGCTGGTTGGACTGCACGCTGGCTGAGCTACAGGCTGAGTTTTCAGTCTCCTGCGTGCGAGTCCTTAGAGAGCTGCTGCAGCAGCAGGAACTGCAGGACGTCTCTAGTCTACAGGGCGATCCAGCAACGACTCTGAAACAGAGCAGGACCGTGGAAGGACAGCAGATGGAAAGGGAGCAGGACAGAGGGCTAGGCGCGGCACGCCTCATTAGCGCTATCCCAGAGGTGAGGGGAAGGGGCAGGGCAGACTTCCCACTGGCCTCTCTGTGACTGGTGATGTCATCAAACTGTTCTCAATTGTGACTGGGACTGTACGAGGAGTGAAGGGGAACAGCTGGAGCGGGGTTTGAGCCAGTGACCCTCTAATCATAAAGCTGCAGGCCTACCACCTAAAGGTCACAGCAAAGTGCTCGGTCACACTCAAACAGGAAGAACACATATAGCATGCTAGCACGGAGCATGTGCGGCTCCAGTCGTACTTTCAAAGTATCCGGGGCTCTGCAACACAAACCCTTAATCACATACACACACACACACACACACACACACACACACCTTTCTCTTATCTGCCATCACCATCGCACATCCAACAGATCAAAATCAATCGAGCTACATTGTGGGGACAGAATCAAAGGCTGTGGTTGGAGGATTGGCACATGACCCCCTGTCACTGTGGAAACTATGTCAGGGATTTCCTTAATTGGGCAACAGTCAATATGGCTCAAAAAGGTTCCACAAAGAAAGGGCAATATCTAAAACATGAAAAACACACACACACACACACATATATATATGAAAAAGCTTGCTAGAACCTGCTGTGATTAAACACACAGCAAGAGTGTGTGTGAGCTAGTGCGAGTGTGTGTGTGTCACAAAAGTCTGTCAGGCTTTTGAGAGTGATCATGGGACAGAGAGGGGCCCATGTGTTACCAAAAGCCCCGAGCAGGTGTTCTAACAATTGTCCTCAGATCAGCTGACAACTGTTGCTCTCAAAGCACCGTGACATAAATGTTCGGTGTCCTTTTAGGTATTTCAGCCGTCACGGCCTCCTCCCTCTCACCGCCTCTACAGCTGACAGTTGCCAGCGATAGACTGTGAGTAACGTTATAACAGCCTGCTAAAAAAGAAACGCCCGGCGAACCCCTTTCCCACAGGTGAAGAGCGATCAGGGCCAGAGCGTTAGAGCGGCTTCATGTTTGAAGGCTATTGCTCTCGGGTGAGCCGCCGACTCCTCCATTATTCACATCGCTCGCCTCTACCCGCGGCCCCCGCTTCGTGCACTGACAGCGCTAATCGCAGCCGCCGTAATTGCATCTGATTGAGCCGCGCCAACTGTCCCGTTTGATACGGGCCCGGGCTGAGACCTCTCACTCAGCCCCGCGGAGGTCAGGGGGTCGGCTGACGCAGACAGACACACACAAACCGCCCCCAGAGCAGGTGACGGAGAGATGATGCCAGATGAGAAAATGGACGTGGACGTCCCCCAGGCAGAGGGGTGAAGAGAGGGAGAGTTTCAGAGAGGCATGGAGGGAGGATGGGTCAACAAGGTCAGAGAGGGTGATAGTGATTGATTGGATACATCACCAGGTAGCTATTTTAGGTTTTAATCAACCCTCTAAACACCACACACACGCACAAGCGAGAAGATACATGCACACACACACACACACACACACACACAAGAAAGGCATGAAGACCAAGAATTCCATTTAGCTATGTTTGGCTCAGAGGGCGCATGCTTTGCCACCGTGCCAAGTGCATTTAAAAAAAAACATAACACAACACGAAATGCTGTCGGTCTCTGTCCACCACTTTGGTCCAGACTGAAATATCTCAAAAGCTATTGGATGGATTTCCAAAACATTTGGCAATGTGGCTTGCAAACAGCAGTCAATAGTAAAAACTGAATACAACGATGAATAAAAATGGCAATCCAGACAATATATTAATACACACAGCGCATAAACAAATAAACACAAGTACACAGGTCACTGTTGTCATTGGGGGGTGTTGGGGTCACAAAACGTCCTTTGGTCCAACTGCTTTAAATCCAAATATGAGATTATTGCTTTGATATAAAGGTTTTAACAACTTTAACAAAAGAAAAAAAGATGTTGCAGAGTTGTTTTTGTCTAATGTACTCAACTAATTATAATTTAGTTTTCCTTTTTATTTCTTACCACTTGTATATACTTGAATATGTGTTTATGCATTTCCTGTGTGAGTAGCATGGAGGGGGCTACAACTGCATTCACTGTGAAACCCTGTATATAATCACAACAAAGCTGAACCTTGAACTTTGAACCTTGAAGTTTAGGATATGAGTTTGAGTCCTCCAAACCAACAAGGTATTTACCAGATACACCAAAACAAGTGTATTAGTGACTCTGAACCAGATAATATAACAAATCCCAGAAGCCCCAGAAGAAGGAACATCAAAGAACATTCAAAGTTAAGAGGTCATCATGTCAGCCTTTAGTCAAATGGCTTTCTGCATGACTCGGTGAGGTCAACTGTCCCGTTTGATAAAGGAATTTGAGCTTTAAAGCTTTGACTGTCATTCAATTAAGACTCAGATAATGTGTTTGTTTTATGTTTATGAGATGTAAACATAAATCAGTGCAGTTAATGTGCTTTTGTTGTAGCTCTTTCACACACACACACACACACACACACACACACACACACACACACACTTCATCCAGTATTGCATTGCTTCAGGAGGCAGGTTGGACACATCTTACTATATATCTGTATCCAAACTGAGCTGTATTATCATAATTGTCAGCTTTTACTGTATCCCGTCTCCTTAACATCATTTTGGTTGTATTTTTAGATCTGCAGCCTGCTTGAGATTCAACACCGCTAATTAAGTAGACAGAGGCGCTCACCATGCCAAATAAACTGATGTCTTTTCCCAGGAACTCTACGAAGACTGTCAGATGAACCTAAACACACACACACACACACACACAGACACAGACACACAAATACACACACACACACACACACTTCAAAACAAACGATCACGCCAGCAAGAGATACAGAATCTGTCCTGATTACTGCAATTGTCACAAGCTGACCAGCGAAGTTGTGAGGAAGCTTAAAGGGATGATTACTGAAACGATAAAAAGTTTACCTGTCTGATAAAGAGAAAGAAAGTGAGAGGAATGGAATGTGTTTGTAATTGAGTGTGTTTCTGTGTGTGTGTGTGTGTGTGTGTGTGTGAGAGAGAGAGAGAGTCAGCGAGATAATGACCTACGTGATTGATAATCGATGGCCTCCCTCTCCTCCTGTCTAGTGTTTCTGTTCTAGGGTTGTGTTTTAATGTCGCTCCTCTGCTCGCTGACCTCATTAAAGGATCTGGTTACCCTCAAACAGCTTTTTAATTTAGCCTAATGATTTTTTGCATAATAGATCAGATACTTGGTAAGCCCCAGGGAGCAGCCCTCCTCTTCAAGGTGCCTTTATAGTGAGAGGAGCCGAGGCTTGGGAGGTTGTTGTTGTGGTATACGTGTTTATGTTTAATTCTGGCTTTCTTTCTTTAGCTGGTTTGCTTCTTATTAAATGTCTTTGTTGGTAAATGATTGTGTCTGTGAAAACCCAGAGCCCTCCCTCACTCTTATTTCCCTTCAACCAGAATGAACCTTTCTATGAAAATATACCGCTTAGTTATTGGTAGCTGAAGGCATTCACACAAAATCTTTTAATGGCATTAATCATCACATGCAGCCTACATATAGATGATTAAATTCCATTAATTTAGCACATCAAAAATTGGAAACAGATAAAAGTGTGTTTGAGAGCTACATCACAAGTGTTGTATTCTTTTTATATAAGAAGTGAGATGTGAGACGGAAGTGCTAGGTGTTTAAATTGATGTTAGATTTTATGTCCCCACACATTAATTCCTGTCTAGTTTAAAATCAACAAGATACTGTCGCAACAAGCACGGCTCAGAGTAGTGACAGAAGGTGAAGGGGAAAATAGAAAGAAAGAGTAAAGAAAGAGAGTATTTTTTAAGGCCGGCGAACTTCCATTTCTAACATATTGACAATAAATTTAAATAACTGAAATGATCCTCCTTGTAACTGCCTGTGTAGCCAAAGCTTGATCTAGCTGATTCCTCCATGCCAGAGAGCTCCATCAATGTCCAAAGAAAACTCATAAAATCACATCACTTAACAACAAGGCTGCATTCTGTGGCACGTTCCTTCTTTGTGATGAAAATGGGAACTGTAGTTTATTATGAGTTGCTAAATATTCACTAGAGCACAAAAGCAGCTGAAAATAGTCCCAGTGAATACACAATTTACTCCTTGTTTAATTCCAACGTTGTAGAAAATGATAAAATATGAAACTACATATTTGTGTCCTGTTTGTAAAGATTGTAAAGACGCCTTCAGTAGAAACAAATGGGCTTTGGACTGAGTGCCACAGACATGGGATTTGTTAACAGCAACAAAAATATAGAATATTTCTATGGCCTTAACATTTAAAATCCGATTTTTCATGAGATTTCGATAATAAGATTCAAAATCAACACTGATAAAGATTTTTTAAATAGAAGCCATTTGTGTGTCTAACAGTTCGCAGTAGTTAGTGTTAGCAAGTTGGGTTTTAGCAATAGTTAGCGTTGTCTGTTTGCCTAACTGGTGATAGCTCCATAGCACAAACCTCTGTCATAAACACCCATATCATCAGAGATAAAACAGTCAATCTCAAGTTCATACACATTTCTCAGTGAAATGTCTTGGGAACTTAAAGTATGCAGAGCTCATAGCTTCCTTGTATACACAGTGAATGAACTGTCACACACAAAACCCAAGTGATGAATGGAACTCAAAATCAATTTTCTACAAATGTCTTGGGAGGGATCCATCCTCTCCATATTTAGCAGAGTGAAGTGTAATCTGCGCAGCTTCCTGCAGTACTAACACACACAACACAAACATGTTCTCTCCCCACACCCACAACGCAGCCAAATCCACACACACACACACACACACACACAAGCAGTGAGTGTGAGGGGAAGAGACAGGCTCTGTCCCTGATCAGCAGTCACCCAGGCCTCTTCGTCTCGACATGATCACTGCCTGTCATTAGTCAGTTACTCCGTAAATTATTTAACCATGCACATGTTTGGAACCGTCTAAACACACCAGACACAACGCCACGCAAAGTGCTTTCATGCGCCGAGCGACGCGCTGACACACTCAGAAAATCGGACTCTTGGAATGAATGAATAAGTAAGGCGGGGAAATAAATAAATAAGCGAAACAAACAAAAAACAAGCTTCGGTGGGGTGGGGAGAAGAGTTGGGGGAGCCTGAGCGGGGGGATGACGGCGTAATTTAGCGCTCGACTTCAATCCGAGTCAAATTAAAAGGGAATCTTAATGCATGTGTCTCTCCCAGCGTTGATGTGTTCTCGCTCTGTGATATGGCGCTGAGATGGTGGAGGCAATATGCCTGACAATCTATTCCCAGACTGGCCTCGCTGCCACTCAAACTAAGCAGAGTGCCACTGTAGCTATTAGACAGGCTCTTTTGGGGAACTGATGGCTTTTCAGGGGAAAGAAACTCTCATGACTCTTTTGTGTTTGTTTTTGTGTGTGTGTGTGTGTGTGTGTGTGTGTCTGTGCATGTGGGTGTGTGTGCACGTGCATTTCTACTCGTACATGTAGGCCCAGGATTGTCTGCGATCCTTTGCGCGTGGCGTGTTTACCCGCGTGTCTATGCATGTATGTATATATGCGTGTTCAGTATGAGTGTCAGAACTCAAGGGCCTTGTAATCAGCACTGAGCGAGCGCTTGACAAGGCCTTTCCCCGCCGCCGAGCATTGTGAGGCCTCGGCAGCCGGAACTTAAGACAACATCGCGCACAAAGTGGGTAAACAGTGTTTGACATGTTTTCAATATGGTTACATTAGAACAAGCTGCGTTTGATTGAAAAGCTAATATTCAAGCCATGCAAATCATCAATCATGGGAAAAGGCCTATTAATTATTCAATAAAACAGTCTAATTCAAGAATCAATGTAGGGAAGCGGAGAGAGGAATGAGGGGGCTCCCAACAGAGAGGGAGAGAGAGAGAGAGTGGGTAATATAAAGGAATAGGGAATTACCCCTCTCTCTCTGAGCTGTGGCCCATCTTGTCCCGAGCTGTCAAAAACAACTGCCGCTCCCGCGTTTCATCTCACCAAGTTTAAAGACGACTTTGGAAACACTTCATTTTCCTTGCGAAACTCGTTAGCTCTTTGTTCCTCATTAGTTCATCTTCTTTTCTCCATCTCTGTCTCTGTTACTCCTCCTCTGTTGCCCCCCCTCTCCCTATATACCTCCTTTCTTTTTTCTTCGAAGTCATCGTTATGGCTCTTACGACCGCCTGGCTCGGCCGTTTTGAAGTTTGGTATTGTGCCGTCTGATCTCCGGCAATTACAACTGGGCCAAATCTCTTCCTTGGGAATTCATTATTTACGTTCAATTAAACAAATTCATCAGTGGTCTCCTCAGTAGAATTCGGGGCGTGTAAGTGGTCGGCTGTAACGAAGCTGGGGCACAGACCAGCTCAATCAGCTCTAATACAAAGACTTGTAGTGTTTCCTCCAGCCAGGCCCCACGGCCCCCAGCACCTCAAAGGTGTTTTCACAGGCTTCATTAGTCACTGGGGACTTTTAAAGTCCAACAGTTCACCCACTTCAAAGCTCATTAGTATGTATTATTGATGAATTAATATCCAATATCTTTGATAGACCTAGGCTATCGTTAAAAGTTCTGGACCGAGAGTTAACTTCATTCGAACCTCATTTGGGTGGGAACTTCCACTCTTGTGACTTTTTTTGTTGCAGATCATTTGGGCTACGACGGGCCTCAGCAGCTCTCTCGGTCCCAGCGCTGTGAACTCCCCATCCTCTCGTGCTCATAAAACTCACGAGGTGTCTATGAGGCGTTTAAAGCCCCTCAACCACACAACCACATCTGGCCTATCTGATAACAACTGCGCTGTTCAAGGAACACAGGACAAGTCAATAGAAAGTGGTTGTCGGGGATTCAGGGAAATGTTGCGTCTGTGCAACCACAGTCTGATGAACTGATGTGTTCTAATGATTTTGATTCATTAATAAATGGGGTGATTAAAGGATAAGGCTGGGAATATTTAACATTTCTCTACAAACTACTAACAAGAAGCCAAAGCCTGATATAACTGATTCTTCTGTGCCATGGACCTCCATTGTTAACCGCACTGTTGCACTGGGGACATTACGATGAGCTCAGTACAGTACCTGCTTCCGTAAACTACTTTCTCCTGTTTGAGTAACTTTTGCTAAACACTACAGCGCCAAGCTGTTTTGGTAAACAGACTTTTAAAAACTTAAAGGACAGGTTCATAATTGTTCAACTGTCTTAAGGTGACTATACGTACGTTGAAAAAGTTCAATTACAGCAAGCTAAATCTGTTCCAACGTTCATATGAGCACCTGGCTAATTGTTTAAGAGAGTTGAAGAATTGTGAGCGTCCTTTAAAGTATATAATTGTGACCCGTTCTTACAGAATTATGTCTTCAGTAATATCCAATAAGCTTGAGGCTGAGCACCGGATTCTTTCACTGTAAGACGAGTACAGAACAACGTCAGCTTCCCTCTTAGAACCTATAAACACTAAAACAGCCTTTTAACCGTAATCCTAAAACTTGTCCTGTAACAGGTGAGGCAAACAAACTGAACAAAGAAAATCTATCTGACAATCAAACTGGCCCAACAGCATCCACAAGCAGTGAGTTCGTGACCAAAGTCTGTGAGTAAGAAAAGGCAGCGGACGCAGGACAGAATCTGTATAACTTTGTGTGTGGTTACTTAACCAGCAGGGTCGCAGACACAGTGAGGAGTAATAGGACAGTCACAGAAAACAAGGAGGCGCTGCACATGTATCCCTCCTCTCTCTCTCTCTCTCTCTCACACACACACACGCACACACACACACACAAGAAGGATCATGAAACACAACACCAAGGGCCCTCTCTGTGCATGTTAAACAATACTCTGACAGTCAACAATCAGGCATAAATTAGCAGCCATGGCCTCTACTGTATTTATTCTGGTAATTACCTCCCAGGAGGGCACACTCACTTGCATACACACACACACACACACACACACTAGCAGACACCACAGTGTGGCACAACGCTCTCGTAGTGCACCAGCCCGTCGCCTCAGAGTGTGTGAGGAGGGAGGGAGGGGAGCAGAGAGGGGTCTGTAGACATCCCATCAACAATGTGTGCGTGTGTGTGTGTGTGTGTGTGAGTGTGCACAGAACCATATGCGTGCAAGGAGAAGACTCATTCATACCTTTGATTGTGCGCGAGAGCTTTAAACCATAAAAATCAGTGAGCTGATAAAAGCTAATCATTTTCTTCCATTAGGGGACAGCAACCTCTGAGACAGATAGTGACTGATTGATTGACAGTTCTGAAAACATTACAGATTCGGATATCAGAGTTCAATAAAAAAACTGACAAAGAAGAGTGAAACAGCGAGACAGACGGAGAGAGAGAGAGAGAGAGAGAGAGAGAGAGAGACAGGAAGGCGGAGGATAAGAGACACGAGAGCGAGCGAGGGAGACAGAAAGAGACAGGGACACAGGCAATGACAGCCACATGAAATCTCATCTCCATTTTTGACAATGGGGGAACCATCTGAAGAGCAGAGAACAGAGGGAGGAATTTAACTGCTTTCATCTTGTCATAATTATCTCCAAGAAGCCACATGAAAGAGAAAATCTGTGTTTTTTGTTTATAAATTAGAGAACAAGGACATTTTCTGTGTCAACTTTGATGGCATTTTTCCTCTGTGCATGGTTGAACAGTCCTGGGCTAATGATCCCTTCTCTTCTTAAAGCGGAGGAGAAAGAAGAGGAAAAAAAAGCACTGATGAAAATTGCAATAAAAATGACACTAAACACAATTTAGCAAATGAACGGAGAGCTGAAGTGTCATAATTCAGAGAGCGTCATTATCAGAATTGCTACAATTGTTGTGCTCCCTTACGCCCGTGAATACATAAGTATTTCCTAATGTCTTAGCATCACTGCTCACCAGCGTCCACTAAAACTCACAGAAAGCAAACGCGACTTGTCCGTCTGGAGAGAAAGTGCAGTGCGGCTGTCAGTGGGTGAAGCAGGGTTTTTGGTTTTTTACTCTGAGGCTCAAACATCATTAAAAAGAGCCTGGGTCATTTCTAGGATCCATGCAGTTGGGCTTTCATGGGCAGATCAACAAATGGAGCCTGAAACCAACGGCAACAGCGATCAATAGTTCCCTTCAAGACACACAGGAGCACTCTGGGTATCCATCAATCTCCACCCTCAGACAGGAAGTTAACCACAAACTGGAAATAATAACTGCATGGGTTAGTTGGCGCCTCGTTGCCACAACAACTCTTCCCACTGACACTGTTCATATTATATCTGTCCCAAATGCTTATTTATTCTACTGCAGAGTCACTTATACATACATTAAAGGGTCAGTTCACCCAAATCACAAAAACAAAAACATTTACCCCACTGTACTGGTGTGTAGACACTGCTAAAAATATCCAAATGACTGGATACCACTTGGGGTTAGTGGTTAAAGGTGGGATGTTTTGTGATTTTGGTGAAGTGGCTTTTTAAGGACAAGCACATCCACTCACACACATATTCACTGAGAGACCAGGAAAACAACAAACCTTTGCACAAAAGTTGTCTTTTAGGATTAATAATCAGGTAGATATAGTGAAACGGAACAGATACCTTTGTCACATTGAACGTTACTGAAATCTCTCGCAGGTAAGGTCATAACCCTTTTATCTGCAGTTTATTTGTTTTGCCTAACACAATTAATATACTTCATATTGCTATGGCACTGAACCCCTGTTCTACCATTTTCATTACATATTACCATTTTGGTGGGTTTTTTTCTGTTTTTCTGTAATTATTTATTTTGTACTTCATTATTTTGATGTACTTAAACATATTTCAATGTATTTGTTAAGTTATTTTGTCTGTTTCTACATTGTTCGAGGCTGTTATGTTGGTTGGAAAAACAAAATTAAGTGTTGATCATAAAAACAGAAGCCGCTGTAAATTATAATTTAGTGTAATACAAGAACTCTGTTATAAATAATCTTACCTTTGAGAAACGCTGTCAACAGCTTCTGCCTTAGTGGATTTCTGAGGAATTCTGTGGTGTTATTCCTCTTTTTTAAAGGTGCCCTGTGGAGTTGGTAAACAAGCAAAGTTTGTCTGTAAAGTCTGTATCCTTGAAGCCCGACAAGCATGCTGAATGCATTCACTTCCTCACAAAACATTTGCAAAGTTGACTTGTGTCTGAAATCCTGCATTGTTTCTATACATGTTTACACACCAGAGTTCTTCTTTGCTGGTGCATTACAGTGTTTCTGGGCGCATGACTGCCACCTGTAGATAAAAACCGGAACCCACACTGTATGTAACATTAATAATTTTATATTGCCTCTGTGTGAACAGACCGTAATGTAACTCAAAAAAGTTGACCTTTGACTGTTGCCTGTAGCAGCCTGTGGACTGATTTCTGAGTACATGACTCGGGACGGATTTTGTGACCTTATGCGCGCTCCCGAGTACCCGACCTCTCAGCTACAGGGCAGAGTTCAACTCCCCAACAGCCGCAATGTAAACAAAAGAAGAAAAAGCTCTTCACAGTAGCTAAGATTGCATTAGAAATGTAGTGACTGTAGCTGGGTAATGTTAGCTAACGGAGTCCTGCCATCTGCAGACGTTCTCAGATGACTCTGCAGTTGTGAACAGCACAATGCTGAACACCATCTCCATCCTTGGGGAAGAGGTGGAGGTGCAACGCTTAGGTTGTCTACAGGAAGGGTCAGAGCAGACTTTACTTCTTGAGGAAGCTCCGGTCATTTAACGTGTGCACCAAGATGTTGCATATATTTTACCAGTCTGTTGTTGCAAGTGCAATTTTCTTTGCAGCCATCTGTTGGGGCAGCAGCGTCAGGACCGGTGACACTAAGAGATTAAACAAGCTGATTAGGAAGGCTGGTTCTGTGCTGGGGACTGTTCTGGAGCCCTGGAGGTGGAGGTGGAGGTGGTGGAGAAGAGGATGTTGCACAAACCAAAATGACACTCAGGCTTATACTTTATACATTTCTGCTGATGTATACCCATGTAATGAATTTACCAGCTGGTTGACTTGTCAGTTGTGCATGTTCTAATTCTAGCTTTTCTGTCTGTCTGTCTCTCTCTCTCTCTCTCTCTCTCTCTCTCTCTCCATCAAGGACATGACCTCAGCTACACGAGCAATGACAACAGTGGGATCAAAAAAAGGAAAAGGTCCTGAGAGTGTGCTTTACAGTACCATAGTTTGTTTATTATAAATACCTGGTGAAAAACGTGTAAAATTAAAACTAAATAATATATGACATTGTAGAACTTGTGAAAAAAATGTGTACTTTTATAAAAATGTATGAGCTTGTATAAAAAAATAAAATGTAGTTTTTCTTTGAGGTAATGAACTACACACAGCACCTTTAAAAACATAGTACACAATACACATTTGCGTGTTATTAACATTACTGTATGTTACTGGTTGCATTAGGCTTTTTAATTTAGTAAGTAAACTAAGCAGAGCCAAATTATGAAGACTGCATGTCTTTGGGGGTCAGGTGGGAGATAACTGTTCACCCCTTTCTATATTTATTTTACTATATGTGTACTTTGTCAGGAGCTTTTTAGTTCCATCCTTTGTACATTATTCATTACTCTTCATATCACTCTTTTTGTTTTACACAAAAAGAGTGATATGGTTTGTGAAGAAGCCTAAATTGGCCTGGCAGTTGCAGACCGGCAGAAGCCGTAGAGTGATTATGTGAACATGCAGAGAACATGATGTGTGCTAAGAGACACATGTTGCTTTCTCCACAAGTTTAGTTTAACAATCACAGATCGCTGTAAATTGAATGTGAGTTTAGGGTGGTCAGATGTATCACTCAACTTTTACGCAGGAGCTGCACTATTGATGCACAACACCTTCATGCTTTATTTATTCTTTATCCTTTTTTTGAATATGTCTTCTCATTTTCCCGTCACAGGAGGGGATTCAAGGAGAGAACAACGAGGCCACGTTCAAGATAATAGAGTTGGTAAATGGAAAAGTAAACAGGAAATAAAATAATAATTTAATTCAAAAATGCTAATTGATGTAAAATTCCACTTTTATTTATTTACTTACTTATTTGTGGATTGTGAAGTCTATGGACTATAAAAAAAAGAAAGAATGTACCTTTAATGTCCCTTGTAAAAAATGGATTGTTGCAATGATTTACAGTTTCCTCAATTTCTAGATTTCTAATTTATTCTTTTTAATCTATTTACCTAAAAATGTTCTCAAACATATGTTTGTAACATTTAACTGTTCATCGATGGACTCATTTATCAATTTTTTGTGATCCCCCATCTGAACAGATTTTATTACCATCTGTGAAAACTTTCTCACAGTTTTGTGGAGAATGAACACTGAGAAATGTAGTCATAAAGGTTTAAACCAGACAATTACCAGCCAGAGCCAATGCTAACCAGGCCAAGGCCCAAACCAGTCCAGCCCACTTCCCCAGTCCTCCTCCTTCAGTCTGCCAACAGCTGACTCGAAGCAAAAGGGAGTACCAAAGAAACACTTCATAAAAATACAGATCATCTATCACCTAAACCAAACACAAACATCCCTTGATTTGTGACTGGTTTCCAGTGCTAACGCTGTGAACTGAATGTGTTTTTTCTAACACAGCTGAAGCGTTGTAAGAGCTGCAATCAGCGGCAGCAAGCACACTTGTGGCCAAAGAGGATACGAAGCTGAGCCAAAACATGCACAAGGCAGACCGAATCGAATTAACGTTCATTAAACGTTAAAGCAGGGGAAACTGCCAGGTTCATTTCTACTACTGTGATCCTAAAGCCTGATGACTCACACGAAACCACGCCGGCCTCTATTTTGAGGCAGTTGCGGTGTTCTGCTGTGTGCCGTGACGTGCTCATGTTTAAAGAGAGCTCACAAGGACGGACCAAACTGAGCCATATGTCCTTACACTCTGCACACCCTGGTCATCCATCACTGCCTCGTTAGACAGGAGAGGAACTGGGGGTGGGCAACATATTGCAGCAACATATTGTAGGAATACCATCACACAGACTGAAGCGAAAGTGTATTTGTGCAGATCTGTGTTTCAGAATCATATAACGTCGAGTCTCTTCTACTGTGAGATTGTGAAATATCTGCACTCTGTCCACTTTGTCCTGGTTAGATGTCTCCAGCCATCTGCGGCCCCTCTCACCTTTGACCTTTAGCAGAGGTCAACACAGGTCAGGCGTCTCAGGTTTGGCTATTGTTTCAGATAAGCAGACAGCGTCTGTCTCATTCTGAAAAACTCAGCACAGCTTTATCCTCAACTCCACAACATGTCTAGAATTCTGAAAATTCACACTGAATAAACTTTTATAAGATGTTTGGTCTGTGCTCCAGTAAAAAAACTGCAAATATTCTGCTCTATCCTGAGCAAATTAAATATAGAGAGAGCAAGAAAGGATTGCATAGTGCAAGGGGAACTATCCAGAGACATCATGCAATATGTTAATCACTCTACAAGAGGGAGGGTGAGGGTCCACGAAATCTGTGGGTGTTATACAACCAAACAGAGACCAAAACAACCCAGAAAAACACCACGGAAAAGTTGTCTACGCAAATTAGACAAACAAGCAGCCACAAACCAGCAAGGGAAAATACTCAAGGTTTTCCTCTTCACTTGCTGGTCATACATGTTTTTTTTCTCCATCACCTCTTTGCCACTTTCCTTTTTTTTGCCTTAATTGCAGTTTACAGGGAAAGGGTAATCACTTGTGAAACAGGGCGTGTTATTTTCTTGCCCAGAGTGTGAATCCTAAGCAGGCCAATCGCCAGCTCTATCGCTCCATCTCTCCGCTGGCTGAATCCTAATGGCTGGATGGAGGGAAGGAGCGCGGGGAGCGGGGAGAGAGAGAGAGGCTGACAGCGGGGCTTGACATGGGCATTAAATCATGCCCCGAGGAATCCTCCATCCACGGGCTCCTGACAGCCGCGCTGTCATCACGGCCAGGCCACTTCCTATGCCTCTTGACAACACTGGAGCAGAATTAGTCAGAGCATCAGATGTAAATTGGCGCTGTTCAAGGATGATAATGAGCACCAAGATACATGTCGGTGTCACTGACGGGACGCCATCATGATTGGCTGTCCCTCACACCGCGCTCCATTAGGTCTAATGGTATTCAGGCCAGGTATGGGCGGGAGGCGGGAGCAGGGGGGAGCAGGGATGGACAGGGAGAAAGTTTTCTGTTGTGATCAGTTAGTTCCATTTGTGTGTGTTGGTTTCTGTAGGACCCTGTGGCCAGAGAGGACATTTACACAGGGTCCGGGCTGTCACTACATTTACCTGTCCACTTAGTGACATGCTGTCTTCTCAGGCTGTCTCTCAAACACACACGCAACCCTCGTATCATCTGTCAGACGTACTCAAAGATCACGCACCTTTTGCATATACAAATACAGTCCGTCAGTTACTATTTTTATATATGCCATATGCAATACACCGCCTGTCCAAGAAAGACACCAGTCTTATCCCAGTCTGAAGTCATGTGAGAAATGCACACATACACCACAAGTCACTTCCAAAAATTCTCCAGCCCATTCAGTAAAACTCTTGGCTCGCTAGTTTTCTCTCTCTCAGTGCAGTACGTATGCATGCAGTGTGTACAGCTTGCTAACATAATGCAGTAATAGTTGCCAGTGTGCCATTTCCCCTGCCCATGCTGAGGATGAGCCAGCTAGAGCCTGCCCCAGATGCATACATTTCCCATAATGAGGCAGGTGGCCTCGACAGACGGCTCGGTCGTGTGGGTGACACCGTGTACACCGCAGCTCTGGGCATCTGACTGACAGACAGTGCCAGTCCCTTCCCTCCTCTGCTCTCTCTCTTTTCTCTTTCTCGCTACATCTCTTTCTTGCTCTTCCTCCTCTCTCTCTCGCTCGCTCTCCCTTGTTCAGTTTCTTTTTCTCAGTTTGTGCGAGTGTGTGTGTGTGTGTGTGTGTGTGTGTGTGTGTGTGTGTGTGTGTGTGTGCGCGCGTGTGTGTTTCTGCTGCTTTGTTTCACTATGGGGTTTGTGTAAATTCCTCCGCTCCACAGCAATTTCAAATAAAGATAGCTGAAGGTCATTATTGAACTGCCGCCGCTGTAACAGGGTAAAACTCACTGTAATTAAAAGTGAATAAATAATTGATTATGTATATTTTCTTGTAATTGGCTCATCGTTGCTGAATGCTAATTGATGCTGGGAGTTAATTATCATTTCACTATAAAGTTAGCTGTAGAGAGATGTTGAAGACGAAGCACCGAGGTCCCATCATGGACATTTCTAGAAGAACCAAGGTCAAGCCAAGAAATTCCCAGAAAAAAAAGGGATGAGTGGTCAGAACATGGAGTGGTACAAAATACCCTGCCAGCCACCTAAGTGAGAGTATTTAACAAACTAGCATAGGAAGTGGTAAATGGCAAGGATTAAGCCAGAGGCCCTAAACAAGAGGATCTATTAACAAGGATTCCCCAAGGCCTAACTAAAGACTAAAGATTAAGACTCCAATCTGAATGTAGGTCTAGCAACTGAAGCCGCTAGCTGATAAAAAAAAATAAAAAAAAACATCACATCTTCATCCTCAGATAAAATAACTTACAGCAAGACACAATTACAGAAATGATATTGATCAAAAGTCAGTTTGAAGAATTTGGTAAGCGACTGCTAATCAGTCTATCACATAAAGGTAGAAATAAATCCTCTTATTCTACATTGAAATTTGAAATGTTCTGACTTTTTGTGATAAATATTATAAAATTAAACTTAAATGACACAGCAGCAACTGTGCATATGTTTTTATTATTTATCAAAAAAGAATAAACCCTTTTTTGGAAATATGGGTAGAAATATGGGTAAGCTTTGCATTGCAGCTGTTGGAGAGATAAGAGATACGCTGTCAACTTCTGCGATACTGACTGGAGCACGTTATAAATCAGCGCTGATACAAGGCGTTTATTTTCTTTATCCAACAAACCCACGTAGCGTTGGCGAAGTACCAGTTTCAGACATCTGCTCTTTTGCTACTGTTATCAATTATTCCCACTTACTCTTATTTCAACGCTTGCTCCTGCACAGTCAGTGTCGCTTTCATCACACATTATTTAAAGGACTCACAGCAATGGGACGTCTTGTAACCACGTCACCACCAACGTTAGTTCATGATTATAATCCTGACACTAATGACTAAGTCTTCGGAGTCTGAGAGCAACGCAGGGAGTGCTCAAATCACATGATAAAAATGGCCGACAGCATCGGCCCCCAGCCGATTGACACTAAAGTAGGGGGCACTGTCAATGCAGAACAATTAAATAAACTTAAATTTCTTCTTTGGGGTAATTACACTTTTGACCAAATAAATACACAAGTCAAAAGAAACACCAAGAATTATACAGGTTTCTTAGTAAAACTTCATTTTAATTTCAGTTCGACTTCAAATCTTTCTGTGAGAGTTTCTGTGTGAGTGAGCGAGAGAGGCACAGAGAAAGAGAGCGAGAGAGCAGAAGTCCCAGTCTTCTTGAAAGTTGCTTGCTCAGTCAGAACAGAGACAGCCGTCGCCTTTTGTGTCAGGCTTCCTTAATGGCGTGTTAACGTGTCCAGCAGCGAACAAAGACCAGAGACTCTACTCCTCTTCACACTGCCTGCCTTACAGGACCCCTTCTGTCTGTCTGTCTGTCTGTCTATCTGACTGACTGAGGTGTCCTCTGACTTGCCTGAATTAATTTTCTACAACAGGCCAGGCCTAGGGCAGCTGTGTCAGCATTTCATGAGCATGGGGAGGACTGCGGATTTTAGCGCGTCTGTTCTATAGGCCTGCATGTACTCTGACAGTCCTGTCAGGGAACTAGAGGGCAGAGATGCTCTTCAGCTCATCTTACAAAAGCCTGTGTGATCAGCTGCCTCTCTGGAATAGCTTTCAGAGTCTGGAAAAGCGAGGAAGTGCTCACTTTTGCAATGTCAAACACTGCTGGAATATTACAGAGATACAGAAAAAGATTATCTGGGAATTCATAGACCACTTAAATGGTCCTATAAATGAGTCTGTTAGCACTTAGTTTGGCTAATTGTTGAATTATTGTCTGTACTCTTAAATATTCTTTCTTTTACTGGAAGGAATAGGCTTCTACGTCGGTGCTACTTTGCAGCACCAGACAGCTGTGTTGTACTGTACTGTACTGAGCAACATATTTATCTTTTTTTTTGTTTTTGGATGCGTTGTTTTTGTCTTTGAACGCTCCTTCCCTAGTGTCCTCCCGCTGATTTCTGCATGTTTAATGTATCAGTCATTCAGGTGGGGAGTGACTGGTATGGCATTGTCTTTTAGAAGCGAAGAACTCTCTGTTTTCCAGCTGCTGCGCCAGGTGTAACTGAAATTGACACGTCTTTCGATACATGCAGGAAATATGTTATTGGAAGAGACATGTTTTATTCTCCAGAACTTTACATCACACACGATCTTGGCCGAGCGCTCTGATCTGGATCCCTCTGTGGATAAAGGGGAGGGGAGGGCTGCACATGTATGTGTGCGAGTGTGTGTATTAAATAAATAAGTCCAAAGGCAAATCGATTAACTCAGAAGTGTAGAAGTTTTCAGGGGAAACTAGGCAAGAAAAAAGAAAAAGTTCTATGGAACTACTACAAAAAACACATTATATTAAATGTAGGACACTGCTGCTGTATGCATCAAATATGCTGAGTTCAAAGTTCACACTGTAGGAGGCAGTGAGCTTTGTATAATTCAATATTATGCATGGACATATATAATTAAGCATGAACAGAATAAAGGGAATGATGGATTCAAGAGAAACGCCATAAAGGGTCAAAAGCCAGTGAAAGCATCATGTAATAATTAGACGTTTCTACACCCCTATATGTGTACAATATATGGTGCTTCTGTCAAATTCTATAACCATAATTTGAGTGAATGTCATCAAAGCAGTTCTTGTTTCATGAAACCACACACCCTGATGTGCAGCAGCCGTTCTCTGGTCTCGTTTTCTGGACGTAAGCGCTCCAGCCTAGCGAACACCTGGACCAGGGCCTGAACCGGGCAGGTGAACTAGGAAGGAAATGACTGGACGCTGGTCCTGGAAGGGTGACACTACGGGGTTTCAGCCCAGGATGTTTGAACATAATGTCATTCAGTAAACGTACACTGGCTTCTCTTAAACAGACGTCTCTAGTGGAATGTATTGGAGCGCTTCCGCATGTTTTCTGGCCCTGATCGTCTTGCTTAGATGTGTTCTTTCTGGCCTGTTGAGTGTGAATTTATCTTGGACTGGCTTGATACATCTGAATGCACGGCGGGGTGTTTGAATGTGAGATCAGTTTGGCTCTGTCTGTCCTAGGCCTCAGCTCACCGTGTCACGCACACACACACACACACACACATGTTTTCCCTCTCTCTTCTGGTCTTCCTCTCGCTCCCTCACGGCCCTTCATCCCTTTGTTGGAGTATCCATAGCCGCTGAGGGACTGCCAAACTGCGCTGAGCATGAGATGCTGATACAGTAAAAAACCTGCGCTATCCCTTTAATGAGTACACACACACATACAGACACACACACACACACACACACACACACACACTTTCCATTGCTTGGCTATTAGGCGCCAAGAACTGGTGGAAAACTATTTGAAAGTGAATTTTAGATTTCCGGTCGTGGAGCCTTGCCTAGGAGTGGCAGCCGAGCAGAGGTGCAAGCAGCGCACACACACACACACACACACACACACATCTCATACACCTCAGTGTTTCGGCTCCGGTTGCTCTCACACACAGCATGGATGATCAAAAGAGGCCAACGGCTGCCGACCATTATGCCAATGACACTTTGAGTAAGAGTCCAGAGAGCGCAGCGACATGACAGCCATTAGGGATTGAAAGTGGGACTTTAAAGGAGGGCTGAAGGACAACTGTCAGTGCAGAATCAAAGGCAGAAAGTGAAATCTTCATAATACATTGCACTGGAAAATTCCAGCACTAGCTGTCTCTCTCAACCTCTCTCTCGCTCTAAAGGATCCCATACACAGCTATGCCATTCAACTCACCCCAAAAAAACATGAAACAGCCAGGAACAAAGGGTTGATGAGGGGAGTTCAGAGACTGGCACTCTGTAAATGAAAGCGAACAGCGGTGTGGGCCATTGTGCGGGTGGTAGACAGATAGATCATTAAGGACTGGACTGGGTTACAGTCAGAGCAGAGGACTACTAGCTAGCAACTCCAGCAGTGCACCTCTGTCCCCCCCCCCATCTTAGATCCAGCTGACAAATGTGACTGAACCAGTATGGCAGCACAATTAGAGCTAATGGATCGCACTCTGCGACAGTTACAAAGAGGACTCAAACTTTTCTCAAAAGCACAAGCAGACGTTTTGTCACTACACGTCCCAAATAAAGCTTCATGTGTTTAAAATTGCTACAATACTTGAAAATCAATAAACTAGGACAAGACAAACTGCCTGTCTTCCAACTTTGATTCGTCCACTCATCGTTAAAATTGACAAAACAGAGGGCGTCTTTGTGTGTGTCGCTTTAGCGCTTTTCATTGGTAAAATCAAGGCCTGCTGCTGGCACTGACCAAACACTCTGCTGCTCTCTCAGCTTGGCAGAAAACTGCCTCTAATGTGTCTCTCTGTCGCATAATCAAGGATTTCACACTATAAATCTTTGATCTGGGAGAACCCTCTCTGATGGGAGAACCCGCCACCCGCTACCACACACACACACACACACACGCACCCCTCTCGGATCTCTGATCTCCCTCCAATTAATGATGTCAAATGAGTGTGTTTACGGGCTCATTAAATTACTTCTGCAGAAGTAGAGCACCGCCCTGCATCACCCAACACACACACACACACACACACACACACACACACAGACATACATACACGCATGTATGCACACCCGAACCAAGACTCTCTGTCTTGACATGGCCCTTGGAGGGAAGCCTGATGGCAAAGCACCAAAGTACTTCTGCCACCACAGTCATAGCTGTGGCTCTGTGTGGTAACTGAGCCATGATGGCACAAGTCCACACAGACACACACACACACACACAAACACACACACACACACACTGGACGTCCAACCCAGCTGGACCCGTTTGGAGGCTGTTCAGGGCCAGTTAAGCCACAGCCAAGCAAATCCCCAGAAGAGCCCAGAGTCACAGGTTTGAGGCCAAGGCCTGGCGACAGACTGACAGGTGTGTGAATCTTTGTGGAGTCACAAAATGAAGAAAAGGAGGCACCCGCATGGATGAATGGATGATCGCGGAGGGAAAAAAAGCAGCAGAGTTCATCAATTCCATCCAGCAATTCTTCATGTTTCATTTATTAACCACAAATCAGTTTTCCCTTCACAACAGCTTGTTACCATGCAAAGCAGCACGAAGCCTTTAAAAAGACCTCATGTGCAGAGCTGTGGACACCATGCACGCTGGGTTCAGTACATCTCCACTGCCCCCTACTGGTTTGGAGGTCAGCCTCAACCCCCCCGACTGAGAGCGCCACGGGGCCGCACTCTCACCTTAGCGCTCGCCAAGGGGCTCGCTCGGGCCTTCGCTTTTCAACCAGCGGTAATTATGACACTAATGAGAAGAGCGTGAATCAGAGGGTTACACGCGGATAAGAAGACGGCTTCGACACGCTGCTTCAATTACAGAGCAGTCTGTCTTTGTAGAGTCCAAAGACGAAAGGGTTTGAGAGGAGTTAAGAGGATGAGAGAGCGAGGGGAGGAGGGGGGCAGATACAGCCTCTGTAATTCATATTTAATATCTGCATCTGTGTTTCACAGCACCTAGCAGGCCACCAGTGACGTAATCGCCTGCTTAATTGGGTAGTAATGATTGTTAATGCATGAGTCATGTGCAGCAACATTTCCCATTAGTAAAAAAAGCACAAGTGAATGCACCAAATAAACAATAATGTGTTGTTTTAAAAAGAAAAAATCTAAATTCTGTTCTAAAATGCAGACTTTGAATGTTATTTATGGATTCAGTGGACATATTCCACTAAGCTCCGTGAGTCTGGTAGTTTTCTCCTCCAGGAATTCGGATAAAGAAAGCATTTCCACTTCCAGTGTGTGTGACATTTGTGACCTCAGCTGGAGTGACATAACCTGTGGCGGAGAGTGTTGGCTCAGCAAACATCGCTCCAAACAGTCACTCGAAACAGCACAACACTCGCACGCCCCCCGAGGAAAACGCACACACAGACACACACTCGCGAACCAAGAAGTGACACGGTGACAGTGACAAATACCTCTTTCAGATATCACACTCTGCCGGTCTGCACTTTCACACACACACCCACACCAGGAGGAAGTACACAAACAGGGGAGAAGTGGCACACACGCACGCGCACACACACACACACACACACACACACACACAAACATTACTATTCTACTGAGGTTTAGCAGCACTACCTTCTCCTCCCAGTGGGAATTCGATAAGCAGGAAAAACACGGCATTTTTCACACACACACACACAAATCCATGACTTTCCTCCTCTGCTACCTCCCATCTTCCAGCCCGCTCACCAAATTTCCCCCCATCCTGTTAAGAAAAAAGAACTACTGGTGGTAAGAGTCCTTTACAAGCCATTACAGCTCAGGGGTTTTTAGAGTTTCTTTTTTTGCCTGTATGTTTTAGCCCGGCCATCTTTTTTTCTATCCTCTGGTCCTCTCTTATCTCGTTACACACTCTTCAGGCTTTGTGGTTAAATTATGTATTAAGGTCAATGTCAAAACACGGAAGATGTGTAATCTGCAGGGAGTTTCCTTTTATTCATTATTACAGTGAAGGCTGAGCACAACTGTCAGCCAGCCACGGTTGTGCTCAGCATGGAAGCTTATGTGCTCAGCGGGGCCCCAGCCAATACTCTCTCCCTCACTCTCCTCTCCCCTTCTCCACCTATCCCCTGGCTCCCCTCTCCCCACACACACACACACAGACACACACACACACACACACTCTTCATCCTTTCCCCCCCTTCTCCTCCTCCTGGATGGACCCCTGATAGATTTACCCAGCTAACCCGTCTCACTTTGGGATCTCCCTCTTCTACAGCGCTAATCTGAGAGCTGTCAAGTGCACGTATATGTCCATGTCATAAATCTGAAGGAGAGAAATGTGCACGCCAGAGACCAAGAGGAGAGAGGAGGAGAGCATGGAGAGAAAAAAGGTGGGAGTTGGTGAGGGGGGTTGGTGTTGGGGAAGAGGAGGCTGTCATGCCGTCCGCTAGTAGTTCAGGGAATGTGTCTAATCTGGAATCATGTCAGGATATAGCGAGCCTACACAAGGCACTCTCTCTGCACCCTCCCATGTGTATCCATGCTTGTACATGAGTGAACGACAAGAAGGAAAACAAGAAGATAGAGAGTGAAGCAGAGTGTTGCCAGTGTCTCGTGCTCTTTGTTTTAATTCAAGGTAAAATGACGTTATGTGTTGACAGGATGGGCTATCATCTCCTTGGATTCTGCTGTCCTCCACAGGGATTTGGATCTGGGGGGTTCGCGCCTTCCTCTCTCCTGCCTCACAACAGCTCAACACTTGACCCCTTATTTTCTCAATTGCTGTCAGTCAACGTCAAAGCCCCTCTTCTGTGTCAGATATGTAGTGACAGCTGAGGCACATGCAGCTTTGAGGTGTGCCAGACGCCTTTAACCTTACTGGTCTTGCAGATCTCTGCCTTTAATGGCTCCACGGGGCAGGAAACAGTTTGATAAATCTGGTCCAGCTTCATTCCAGCCAGTGTAATTATCTTCCGATTAGATTAATTCAGTTAGGCCTCAGTCGCATTTACAATACTAACAGCATTCCTCGGAGGCGACCACTCTGTCATGTTAACCATTACACAATTATGTCTGTAAGTGATAATAACTGCTGTTATTATCAACCATGCGACATGCAAAGACCCATAAATAAACATGCAACGAAGGGAAACACATTACACTGAAAGAAACAAGCACACGTATATGCATGATGGAGAGGAGAGAAGAGACATGGGTTATTTCGAATTTCAACAAAAAAGCTTCAAAGAAGAGGGAAAGGGAAATGAATAAGAGAGAGGGCACAAGACAAACAAAGCAGACAACCAAGGTTATCACACATTTCTACGGCTGATGGAGTGAGTGATGGAGAGAGGTTAAGGCACTCAACGGCACACAGCAAGGAGGCCAAGGTTGGCTTTCTTTTGAAAAACCACACTCCTCCTCTCAACCTCCCTCCTCTCTCTCTCTCTCTCTCTCTCTCTCTGCAGCCCCTCTCCTGGCGGTTGCATCTTCTCTCTCTCACCCTCACGTGTTGTGCTTAGTAAAATGCCTCCTGACTGGTGGGCCTAATTACTGGCTCTTCGCTGACCCGCGTTGGGCCGAGGCCTCGTCAAAACACTGATTCAACATGAGCCCCGCACCGGCCAGCACCTCACACTAATGAATACTAATGAATAATTATCACTGGTTGGCTGGCACGCCAGCCCACTGCAGGGACACATGTTAACACACCCACTTGTAGAGCGGCAGGAGAAGCGCAGGGGCCCTTGCCGAGCAAACAGGCAGCTCAGCCCGTGCACAAGGCTATGCCGGAATACGCAACGCTCCCTGAAGGGATGCTGAGGAAGCATAGAAGCCCTCAAGGTTAAATAAAAGCAACACTGAGCGGACTGGAGTGCGCTGACCCCTGTGAGGACTGTTTGGATTGTCATAGCCTGTGTAAGGCTTAATGTATATCGCGCCATGCTGTGGCCGTTGACATAGGTAAACCTGGCGCTAAGAGACTGCGAGCAGCTGCTTGTTTTGGCGATACGATGAAACGTGTCAACGATCTGAGCAATGTAAACCTCTGCTCCGCTTCACCCGGCTGTACTGCAGGAAAGCTATCCCTCACTATTACCGTGAAGCGCCGGTTATTGGATTTCAACCAGGGGGAAAGTGGTGAATAAAAAGATTGGCAGCTTGTGACCTCAAGTCAACGATCATCATAAACCTTCACAGCATCTGGTGTCAAAATAAAACGTAATGACATTTTGGGATAACAAGGTCATTTGAGCAATTGATAAATATTAACAAAATTGTCAATAAATATTGATATTTTTGTTTCATTTGAAAACAGTGTATGTATTCAACAGATCAGTATTCAAACATAAGACAATTTGTACATCCTGTGGATTTCCTGCTCCAGTTGTTGGTGGAAAGTAACAACTTACATCTACTCAAGAACTGTACTCGTGCAAGTTTAAGGCACTTGTACTTTACTCGAGCATTTTCCATTTCCATGCTACTTTAGTGCTACATTTCAGAGGGAAATGTTGTAAAATTGACTACATTACATTTATTTGAGAGAGTTACTTTGCAGATTTGGATTTTTGATACAAAACATATGAAGATCTACTGAAACGTGGTGTACTGTTACAGATTAAAATAGCCAGCAGTATGAAAAGAAGTTGTTAAAATTAGACCAGATACAACATTAAAATACTGCTTACACAGTCATGCATCAATAATTAAACATAATAATATGATATAACACTGTGAAAGCATCCATTCTGCATTAGGAGCACCTCTGCTTTTGATACTTTAACTCTATTTTACTGTTAATACTTAACTTAAGTACATTTTTAAAAGCAGGACCTTCACTTATCTTTTCAAATGGAGGTGTTGCTACTTTTCCTTAAGTAAAGAACATGAACTTCTTCCACCACTGGTCCTGAGTTATGAATCAGCTCACAAAACAGCCAATCACACGTCCCACAGTGACAACATCGTCGTTGCAGACCTTTTTATTATTATCTAGATAGATAAAAAATACTGCCTCATAAGACTTTGGTACTACTCAACATTTACAATCCATCAGGGAGGAAGATTCATATGATCCAGAATTTAGGCCAAACTCTGTTCTGCAAATAAAAAGCAGTGAAGTGAGATTATCCTCCATTACATTCCTGGTGTGAACTCATTGTCACAGCATCGATACTTGAATCTGGCAGATTTTTGGGATTCAATTACAGCAAACTACCTGTACTGTAATACTGTAATACTGTGTGTGTGTGTGTGTGTGTGTGTGTGTGTGTGTGAGGGTGGGTGTGTGAGGGAGTGTGCACTCTGCTTTTCCCCCTTGTGAGGAAATGTAAAACTTCTTGGTGTATTTTTTTCCTCCCCACCGTTTGTTCTTTTGATCTGTGTGTACATTATCTCCAGCTCTTTGAATTTCAATTTCACTGTCATGTAAGCTCTTTTCATCACAGCCGACGGTTGCAGCTCTAATAATATTCAACTTTTAGGTCACAGTGGAATGCTAATTAGATTGCTATTTTAATTAATATGTCCCTGCAGGTTTCCATATCAAATCAGTTTTAACACTGTATCGTGCACTTTGAGCCAATAAATTACAATGAAACCCCAAAATAAAACCACTTCAAAAAAAGGAGGATTTTAAGGTGTACAGGAGCAGCGCTCGTTTGAACTGTGTTTACATAGATTTCTTATTGTTGCTTAATAAACCGCATAATATTAACCACATTGGGGTGTGTTTGAAACTGTTTCAATAAGCCATAATGGATGTTTTTGTTTTCTACTAATAAATCCATACATCAACCTGCTCACAAGCTAAAAGCCTCAGTTTAGGTGGTTATTTTCAAGGGCAGTACAGCGTTAAATGTGCTTTAAACAGAAGATACATGTAGGTGCTGTAATCTTACACGCTCTGTGTGTGTGTGTGTGTGTGTGTGTGTGTGTGTGTGTGCTGCCTGTGGCATTTAGGGATTTAAAAGTGCTTCAATTTCCATCAGTGTGTCATTTGTCTGTCAGCACTCTATGTGTGTGTGTGTGCACGTGCATGTACATGTATCTGCGCCCCTGTGTGTGTGTGTGCGTGTGCGTGTGCGTGCGTGCGTGTGTGTGTGTGTGCGTGCATGCGTGTGTGTGCGTGTGTGTGTGTGTGTGTGTGTGTGCGTGTGCGTGTGCGTGTGCGTGCGCGAGTGTGTGTGTGTGTGCGCCTGGCGTGTGCGTGTCACCCTGGATTCTCAGTGGTTTTGTCCTGCAGCTCAGGGTGGTGTCCCATTCATCATGTTGAGAGGGAACGGAGAGGCCTGGGATATGAGCACCGCTGTATTCCTCTCATAATCAAAGGTCACACTGGGGTCCAGTGTTCAAATTGCTTTACTTCACTGCAAAGCGGACGTGCACACACACACACACACACACACACACACACAGACACACACACATACAAATTAGTTGTCGTGCCAAAATTATGCCGTGCCAAACGTGCTGGTATCAATCTAAACCTGCTTTACTTCTTTTATTTTGCCTTTAAACAGATTGAGTATGTGTGTACCACCTATAAACAGCAAACACTGCATCTTTCAGTGACCTCTGCATATATTCTTTATCTTCAATTCTCCATTGCTAAGATTTTCTTCTGAACAATAACGATTAAAGTTAGTTGTTTTCTTTTGTCCAATGTTGTTCATTTCAATTACGCTTAACTATACCTTCATTACCATTACTAAATTCTTTCTGGACCACATTCACAACCCGCTACTTTCCACACAACCTCCTTAAGAAAAGGAGAGGCAGGCTTTTGCACACTAACAAAAAATTGATATTCATGGTTGGGGAGGGGGGGGGAACTATTTGGATGTTTATTATACTTTAAAATGAAGTGATCCGCATTTCGCTGCCTGCGAGGTAATTAATGTGGGGAAATCTTGAATTAAAGATGTAAATCCTGACACTTTGGCAGGGGGGCCGGTAAGGGACAGTGGTCTCCAAGGTCTAGATTATTCTTAGCGTATACCAATTAACACCATGTATCTTCTTTTATGTTCACTTCAATTAAGAGCCTTTACAATTTTTAAGTTCTTTTCTTCTCAGTAGTTAGAGAATGTCAGAGAGACTGATCAAAGGCATTAGCTGCCGTCCGCGCACCATAGGTAATGCTGCTTTGCATAAAGAAATCTGCATATTGCTAAGAAGGTTTTCATTTCATTTTGCATGAATTACAGAGCCAGAGCTGCAGCAGCAGAACGAGGTGTTGAGGTGTGAACGCACACATGTACACAAACACACCAGACAAAGCATTCAACACTGAATAGTCAAACTTTTTATTAAATCTTAGAGGATTTGGATTTTAGCATCACGGTCAGAGCATCAAGATGAAACAGTCTAAGACCAGTTGAATGAATAAATCTGATGTTCCAGCTGTTGGGATTATAAACGAGAGATCAGGGTTATGCAAGGCTTCTGTTACAAGCTGTCGCTCATTATTAAGAGTGATAATAACGTTAAAGAGTGAGCGCAGCAATGTTAGCACCCAATAACTCCAGCGCCTGAACTTAATCACACCCTGATTTATGTGGGTGATTTTGGTACAACTGTCTCACAAAGCTTTGCTTGTTTTCACTATCACCGTCTTTTAATAGTACTGCAAATCGAATCTAAAGCCTAATAGCCTTCTCCTCTATTCCACTGCTTTTCTCATTTGTTTTTCTGCTCTTTCTTTCCTCCTTTCTTTGTATTACCTATTTTTTAGCCTCCGGACATTCGATCTTCAGCGAAGGGTCAAATGAGAAATCACATAATACAGCCAGCACTTTGGGTTCTTTCTCATTGTGTTGAAATCATTCAGAAAGACTTGTTTTATATGCTTGTATGAATGCATTAGCAGATTTGACCGCGTGTGCATGTATCTATATGTACGTGTATTTGTCCACCTCTACACGGCCAGTGTTGAAACTCTTTCTACCACAGAGAACAGATGCAGGAACAACAAACAAACAACCTGTTTGTTAGTGTTAATCACTGCTACTTAATTCCATTACAGTGTCAGCCACCAATAAATCAATGAGCAAATGAACTGACCGGCTATGAGGAATAGCCATCCAGTGTGCGTCTATATTATTCAATTGATGTTCCTCCAACGGTCGTCCTGGAGATATTGAATGCTCTTTAAGCGAAGTGCTGACATCATAATAAAAGGCCACCGCGAACTGGCCGGCTGTGCGGTTTGGGGAGCTCCGGGCTAAAGAGACGGACGGCCTCTGAAGAAGAAGAAGAAAGGCAATCTTCAAAGTCAATACTGAAACCAAGTGCTCTATGTGGTCGCATTTAGTGCACATAATAAAACTACAAATAGCCTCTTACACAAAACACACACAGTGAATGCACTAATATAAAAGAAAGGCATGGAAATGGCGCTGTAGTCAGAATAATTATATGATAATGATAAATAATGTGCTCAGTGGTTCAGTTTGACACTAATCGTACCCTTGACTTGTTTTGAAATCTGTCAGTTTAATTGAAGTCCTTCCTGATCCACAAAAACACCTTCTTTTTATTATTTGTAGAATATATATTAAAATTGACATTGCATAGAGTTTATTTTTAAATCGAGCCTACTCAAATGCCCTTTCACCTCAGCGAGTGTGCATCTGTACCTGCCTTTTCTGATGACAGTATATTTAATCCATTGTTCTTGACTTCATAAAAAAATGAAGGGTTGGCAAATTCAAACATCAAAACATTAAGTTGGATGCTATGTCTGTGTAGCTGTGTGTTTTCATAACCCAAGTGTCTCAAAGCATTATTAACAAAAATCTTTTGCTCAGCTTTGCATTTCCAGGGCCAATAAAAGCGGCGTGAAGAGGCTGCACTGGCGCTGATCCAAACATGCACAGCACAGACAGCCATCTAGTGTTGGAGAGGAGCAGATGCATGAATCCAGTAAAGGGGAAAAGGTACTTCATTGTGTCCTGTACACCGCGCACACACACACACCTTACCTTTGTTTGGTTTTAAGGGCAACAAATGAGGGATATTTTTGTTGGAGCGGACAAACAGAAAAATATTACAATGAACTAACAAAGCCTGGATTAAGCACCGAGTTATTTGTTGTGTGTCATCATTACTCTTGCGCGCTTTTGTACTGTTGAACCGGGCACAGGAGGGACGCTAATGGTCGGATCTTGTCTTTTCAGCCCACACAGAACACAGCGCACCCTGGTTTAGCCTAATAGCTAGCCTGCTGCAGGAGCTTAACCTCTCCCAGGGATACTCGTTCTGAAATAACAAGGCATCGGCTCCTGGAGACCGTGTCCACCTCCTTTACGGGGAACCTTTCTTTGCCATTACCATTTGCCCCTTTTTGCACTACAAGCACAAAAAAAAGGTGTTTTCATTAATGTGTGCAACCCAAATAAACAAAGATTATAAACAAATGTGTGCGATTGTGTGCATATTGGGAGCATGAATATGTATTTGCTGAGCGTTCAAACAAAGGCACAAAGGGAGGCCCAACCTGTTGTCGGCTCAGCCCCTTTTTTCCCTGCTGTGAAAACCCTGCTCCCTTAATAATCACACATCATTATGACAATAGATGTTAGGCAAAACACATAAGCCACGTGCAAATCACACAAGGAGACAAGAAGCACAAGCAGACAAACAGCTAAACAGCGTACACCATGTATATCATCACAGCTTCATAGATTCCTTCACCTCAGGTGTGAAGATCTAATTCTAACCTGTTTGAGATCTAAAAAATATCTGACACATTTTTACAGTTGCTGTAAAGGTCTTGCCCCCTGTAGTCACACGCTGCTCCCGCAGAGGTATCATTTAATTGCTTTTCATTGATCCTGTCCGATCAGGTGCCTTATGTTCATCCTTTTTTCCGACGCTGTCTCCCGAGCACTTCTGCCAGTCCTGATCGGAGATGTGGGTGTCCTTTTCCGTTCTTAAATACAACATCCAGACACAAAAAACGTTGAGGCAGCGGAGGATTGTTTTCGTACTGTGTGAAAAGGTTCCAGCGAACAAAACCTCTACAAGGGGAACATTTGCTTGTGTGTTTATGTGCTCACATGTGTACTTGCATGAAACAGGATATCTCCTGGCCTGTTGTCAGTTCCCATGCGGACCAGATGAGGACATTTGTGTTTATTTTGTAGCTTTCTTTTTTTTATGCATCGTGAACAGCGAGAGGCTTCATTACCCAAAGACAGGAAGACAGTCTGTGTGCCTTGGACAATTATGAGTCTGTTTATTTTGGAAGACAGACAGTAAGGCTCATCCTGTAAGGTGAACCAGATCAAGGATTTGGGACAAAAACCCAGAACTCCTCTTAAAGATTAAATGATGTCAGTATCAGAAGTGAAGGCCAATGTGTGTTGGCAGGCGCTGAGCTGGACTTCTGAGGGATATTACAGTTTGTATGACTATCAATGGAAATCACATAACTATGAATACATTTTCTTGGGCTCTTTCTAATACCCTGAACCGGGACTACAGCCATGAGCCTGCACACTGACACACGCGCACACACACACACACACACACACACACAAATCCCCCTGTCTCCGAGGAGCTGTATCACAGCATCGGTTTAATATGCAGGCCAGTTCTTGGTGGTATCAGATCAATGGAGAGTTTTAAATCCGACACAGCCGCTGAGATAGACAGAAGAGGCCATCTTTGGCGCACATTAAGAGAACACTTTCCTTCCCCTCAAGATCACAGTTATTCCTTTTTTGATGGGGCCATTGAGTAAGACCCAACTGTCTTGTGATGCTCATTAAAAATATTAACTTAAAATGTTTTTTAGCTCCAAATTGAGGGATTAGGTTACTTTGAAAATAATGGCCTAATTACCAGTAACTTACTGTATCATTGTACTAGCCCGTCTCCGGAAAGATGTAAAACAGTAACTTAAATTTTTCTCCAATTCCTTCAAGAGGAACTCTAAGTATCTGCCGTTAAGGTACAAAAAAGTGAGACACTTCAGTCACTTAGCTCACATTTCCTTCGTATTATCCTCTTGATCTACAAATTGGTTTGTTGGATGCAGAACATGACTACAGAAATCCAAGCTTTTATGGCTCTCCTCAACCACTTCAATGTGTTTTACCATTTAAAACTGAATCTCACATCACGCTACCCTACAGTATTGCCTAAAAACAGCTCACCTACATTCCAGT